>DWMZ01001085.1:0-17831 GCA_018249855.1 Eueides tales michaeli
TGAGGACGAATGGCTTAGTGGTCAGAGCGCTTGAACGGTTTTCAAGAGGCGCAGGTTCAAATCCTGCTTCGTCCAAATTTTTATACGTTTTTAAATTTAGTATGAAGATAAATATTTTTCGCTCTTGTAACAAGGCAAAGCGAAGTTTTGAGTTCCGGTATTCAACACCGCTAAGCATCAAATTTGTCGGGAAGTGGGGGGCGATAAAAAAAAGAGTGTCTTAACACTAGGTTCCCAAGTTCCCCTTGTCTACTCTACCTTGGGCGGGATACAGCGTGAAGCGTGATAAAAAAAAATCCACATCAATATTTATTTGAGGACAGTAGCAGAATGTTAAGACTGATTAAAGTACGCTATTCACTAAAATTTACGCCTATTCAGGGTTGTGGGTTCGATTCCCGCTCGAGGAAATGAAATATATAGTAATATTTTCAATTCACTCTGGTAAGGAGGCAAAGCTCTTGAAATTCCTGCACGACTCAACACGCAATACGTCAAATACACCGAATAATTTGAAAACGGCAGTTTCCCAATGGGAACATAGTGTCTTCACGCAAGGTTCCCAAGTTCCCTCGGCCTATACTGCAATGTTCCCGCGCAGACAGCGTAAAAATGAAATTACAAAAGGTACACCACTTAATTTAATATAATTAAATTCGGTAATTTGACAAAGTGAAAGGCAGTGACGTCATAGAAACAGTCTTCTGTACACTTGTTGTAACAAATATGATCATTATGGTACGGTTAACTTGAGATTTTAGGCAAGTTCGATTCTCACGTGAAGTAAAAATACTTCTATCTGGTACTATTAAAGTCAAGGCCCGTCGTGGCGCAGCGGCACAAACGTGTGACTGTAACCGATTGGTTCTGGGTTCGATTCCCGGTCGAGGAAATGAAACATTTAATGCTTTCAATTTAAATATAAAAAAAGAGCGGTTCGGGCCATATACAGCATGGGAGCTAGGGAATCCCTAAGAGAATTGTTTAAAGGAACGGGTATTCTTACGGTTGCATCGCAGTACATATATGATAAATATAATACTTGTTCGGAAAAATATCCACAATTACTTAAAAAACAGTGATAGACATGGTATCAATACAAGAAGTAAAAACAAGCTGATCACTCCTAGTTTTCGTCTTCAAAAAGTTAGTAAGTCTTTTATGGGACATGGTACATGTATGTATAATAAAATTCCACAAGTAATTTTAGACTTGCTACTTCAAAAATTTAAAGTGAAAGTCAAAAATATATTGTTGGGCAAAGCATATTATTCAATTCAAGAATATTACCATGATAAGAATGCGTGGGATTAAATGCTGTTGGTTCTCATTCAGGAAGCTAATTATGTTATATATTTTCTTTAATTGATATTTTGAAAAGAGCAACTGTTGAGTTTGTTGCCGGCTCTTCTCAGCAGACCCGCCTTCCGAGCCGGTGGTAGCTTCCTGTAGGACTGACACTACAGACATTTCTATGTAAGCTGACGATTAAAAGTGCTTGTAATGGCCTAATTGAATAAAGAATATTTTGATTTTGATTTTGATATTTAATGTTTCATTTTCTTCACTCTGGTAATCAGACAAAGCGTTATGTTGAGTTCCGCCACTCAACACGCAATGCCTCGAATTCGGCGGAAAGTGAGGAACAGATGTGGAACGGAGTGTCTTAACACTAGGTTCCCAGGTTCCCTCTGCCTACCCTGCCTCGTGCGTGATACAGCGTAAAGCTAAAAAAAAAGAAAAAATAATAAAACGTTGAAATATGTACGGTTGAACGCGCTAATCTCAGAAATTGTGTTAAAAACTACTTTTACCGAGAAAAGGTGAGGCTTCATTTCAAAACTAGCTTACAATGACTCCTAAAAATATGGAAAAAGAGAAAATCACTAAAATAATATATATCACTCGATTCTGGTTAACCTGGGAAACTAGTGTTTAAACTCTCCGTCCCCAATAAAACCTTCCCAACTTTCCACTGAATTCTGAAGGCATTGCCGCACTTTGGCTTGTCAGCCAGAGCGTATATGAAAAGTATATTTTAAATCTTTCCCCCAAGCGAGAATCGAACCTACAACCTACAAGCGTCACGTCACAGTCACTATCTGTACCACTGTACTATAACAGATCTTATTATATAAACAATAATAATTTGTTATGTCAGTAAACAATATTTATTTGTAGCGTTGCCAATTTTATTGGCGACCGTCCCTCTCAATATTAGATTGCATAGCATGTAGAAAACAGATTCTATGTGATTCGAGCGCGATAGTTTAGTTAAGGCAGAGGGAACCTGGGAACCTGCGCCAAGACACGCTCTGACCCCAATTTCATGCCAAATTTGAGGCATTGCCTGTTAAGTATAGAAAGCTATGCATTGTTATCAGTGGTCTTAGCTTCACACTGTATCCCGCACAAGGCATGGTAGGCAGAGGGAACCCGGGAACATAGTGTTACGACACTCCATTTCACTTCCGTTGCCCACTTTCCGCCGAATTTGAGGCATTGCGTGTTAAGTGGCGGAACTCAACGCCGCGCTTTGTCTTATTACCAGAGCAAAGAAATGAAACATTAAATCTTTAAATTGAAAATATTAAATATTTCATTTCCTCGAGTGGGGAGTCGAACCCACGACTTGTCGTATGTATATATATATATATATATATATATATATATATATATATATATATATATATATATATATATATATATATATATATATATATATATATATATATATAGAAAATAAAATTATAGGGTGTGTTTGTTTGGGCTGTATCTTATCACATTGTCATTTTATCAGCGCATTGTTTTATTACCACGTTTACATAATTGATAACAATATAATTTACACGTTGCAACGATGTCTACTATGTGATATATCTATATATATAATAAATCTGTAACCGATCTCTGTCTGTACATGGGAGATATATTAAATGACATCTTATAAGGGATGTTTATTTATGTAATGGAGTCTAAAATGGCGGTTTATGAAATGTTCGTTTGTACGCATTAATCTCGGAAATGGCTAAACAGATTTAAATGAAGTTTTCACTATTATATTTTGCAAATCTTTCTTCAATATTTAATGTTTACTTTATTGTAATTGGTTTGTAGACGAAAATATTAAATATATAATTATTAATATAGCTGAATTTTAAATGTTTTTTTTTTATTTTCAAAGTATAGATATTGTCTTAAATTAAAAGTGATAATATGGTTAGAATAAGAAAGAATTGAGATTAGTACATATAAGTGTAATTCAAGCGGGCGAAGCCGCGGGTGGTTCGCTAGTTCTAAATAAATTTGTTAAGGAGCTGCACCTGAAGCCACTCTGATGTTACACGGGGTCGAGAGCGTCGATAACATATCGTTACGTGCCTCTTACGATCGTCTGCCTTGTATTTTTCATAAGAAAAAAAAATAAACCGACTTCAAATACAAATAAACAGATAGAAAACAATCGTGGCGCAGCGGCACAAGCGTGTGACTGTAACCGACAGGTTGTGGGTTCGATCTCACTCGAGGAAATGAAATATTTAATATTTTCAATTTAAACATTTAATAATTTTGATTTCTTCGATCTGATAACAAGGTAAAACACGGCGTGGAGTTCCGCAACACGACACGCAATGCCTCAATTTTGGCGGAAAGTGAGGAACGGAAGTAGAACATAGTGTCTTAACATTAAGTTTCTAAGTTCCCTCTGCCTATCCTGCCAGGTGCGGGATACAGCGTGAAGCTAAAATAAAAAAAAAACATACAAAACAAGCTAAGTACTTATGGTACGGCTAGACTACTAGAAATTCCGACATAAATGTCTGACACAAAATTATGTATCTGGGAAGATTTTGTTGTGTTTGGGAAGTGTCTATTTGTAAGTCTACGGAAATAATGTCCGAGTTGTTCACATACAAACTGACTGTGGTATATTCAATGTCAGACATGCTTGAAACTTTTCAACTACACTTGACACTTGGACACAACGTGTTCACAAGCGGCTGATGCGACACTCGTCGTTTTCGTGATCGTGTGTCACAACAGATATTGCAATTAGACATTAGTATTCATATAGACACTCGATGTATACACTAAGTCTACCATATATAGTGTCCTAGTAATTCCCAGGAGTAGCATCCTCCATTCTCCACCTTCCTCCCGAAGCTGCGAGCTGCGGAACTCAACACCGCTATCGATTTTGTTAGAGCGCAAAAAGGCTATTTTAAACTACCCACAATAAATTTATCAATAAAAACGTCTCTCATACAAATTGAAACAATAAAGAATGTCATTTTTCATTAAATACATTGGTATAACAAAACATAAAATAAAGTAATGTATGTCACAAGTGTCATTAAATGCATTTTCAAGTGCATATTCATTAAAGATAAGTGAGGTTATTTATTTTTTTACTTTACGCAATCGCGTGTCTCGAATATAGAAAGGTAGGCAGAGGGAACCTAGTATTCAGACACCGACATTTGGTTCCTCAAGCATCGTCCAATATCCAAGACATTGGCACAATTTTCAAGATATCGGAAACTAAAAGCAGCGTTTTGCCAGAGTGGGGAAAGTAAAAAATATTTTTCCCACGAGTTTTTTTGGATTTCTTGAGTTTTCTGATTTCTTTTGATATTGGGGCTGTCGTGGCAAACGGGCCTAGCTGTGCGATTGTAAAAGCAACAGGTTGTGGGTTCAATCCTCATTCGAGGAAATGAAACATTCAATTAAATATTTAATGTTTTTAATTTCTTCGGTCTGGTAATAAAACAAAGCGCGACGCTGACTTCTGCCACTCAACACGCAATGCCTCAAATGCGCAGGAAAGTGGAGAACGAAACGGAGTGTCTTAAAATTATGTTCCTTAGTTTCCTCTAGCTACCCTGTCGTATGCGGGATAAAGGGAGAAACTAAAAGAAGGTGAAGTGTAATAAATATCAACACAATATAAAAGCCAATATTGAGAAAAGAATAATATTCAAAACTCAGGGGCAACGATACATATGTCAAGATGCTCAGACTGCATGTACTGGGTATACAGTCACCTAAAATTCTAAACAAAATGGTAGGAAGTAATGACGCAGTATCTTTACATTATATATCTTAAAATTAACATTCAGACCAAATTAGGTAAGACCAAGCATGTGCATCAGCCTGAGTTGTCAAACTGTTATCAGACAACCAACTAAAAATGATTGTAAACTGGAATTCACTAATGAAGGCTGTAACATTTATAATGAGAATAAAGTAATTATGGCAAATTTCACTGATAACAATTATTTACTTAATTTAGCACCTCAAAGTGCAAGGGCTTAATTTATTGGCGTAATTCGCTTAAAATATTCTTTTAAGGCCGTTTAAATATTGAAGATGTTAAGAAGTTAGTGGTATGTGCTGAGGGTTTGAAAATATTAAATAAAGGCTATATTCCGAATTGTGCTCATAGCGCTCCTGGTGTACCAACGTGCGGTCTAATTCGTGCTTTTCACGATCAACGTTAGCGGTGTGGTCGCTGTGACGTCATAAGTGACGTCACTACCTAGTGTTTACCAGTACTGACTGGTCGGAGCGTTAGCATCGTGAGTCATTTATTTTAACGTTAACATTATTTTAACGTTTACCATATCTTCCACGGCAATGTCACTATTGTCACTTTCCTCGATTACGGAAAATGTTTGAAATACAAGCATTCTACCATCATCAGCTACACCACTCATGTTTATATCAAAAATACTCAGTTCAGTTATGTGCAATTTGTTGAATACGTAAGCAGACTCATAAGTTGGCCGAATTATTAATACTGCTAAATGACGTTGGCGCACTCATTAAATCAGACCCCACGTTTAACAGTTAAAGCGTCGTAAGTCCTGTGAGCACAATTCGGAATATAACCAAAGACATTGTTTCTGAATTGAACCTTCATTGATGATTGTTATTATAAAATCTGTGTTATTTGTAGATATTAAATTTGTGTTTATAAAGCTTAAAGAAGAGGGAAGCTATAATGGAAAATAATTTAAAATATGGATGAAAAGAAGTGAACAAAAAAAAACATGGAAATCACAGAAAAACAACGTAAGAAAGATGATTACTGTGGAGATGCAATCTCTTCGTAGGATATATGGAGTAAGTTTTGATTATCGCATACCCAACAAAGAGATGTACAGAATGATAGGTACTAGCCCGGATGTCATGAAGAAGATGAATGAAGCAGGTCATGCTCAGGTGGTTTTGGCACGTGGAGTAATTGATTTATAAATAGGTAGAAGACAGTGGACGAGGCGTAACAGGAAACCAAGACCGTTTTCGTTCTTTACCCTCTGGAAACGCCGCAAGAGATACAGCGTGTAGCTAAGTTAAATTAAGTTACTACAAAATTGTTGAACAGGACATTATTTATTTGTCAATATGATGGAAGATTTAATTTTTTTTTCAAAAAAGTATTGTATAAAATATTAAAAGTTTTTACTCTACCAACAAGGCAAAACGCGCCATTGAGTTCCATCACTAAACACGCAACACCTTCAAAATTCGGCAGAAAGTAGGAAACGGAAGTATAAATAACGATACAGCGTCAAGCCGATAAAAGACCAAAAAAATAACTAGAACTCTTCAATTTCAACCAGCATTTCAGGATATTAGATATACAAACAATGCCCTAGCAACTCACACAGACACTAAGTTACAGGATCAAATCCATGACCCGTACAAAGATAAACTACGTCACCACCGTTTATAAACATTAATGGGCAACAAACTTTATCTGTGTAGAAATATATTACATTTGATCTCGACCTCGTGTTCTCTGTATTCCGATTTGAACTGGAAAATATTTTGTACCATAAAGATTATTGAAATTCAAAATATTATACAAAAGAGGACAGTCGTGGCGCAGTAGCACAAGCGTGTACGTACTGTAAACGCGATAGGTTGTGAATTCGATCCCCACATGTGGAAGTGAAATATTTAATATTATCAATTTGAATATTTAATGTTTCCCTTTAGGTAATATTCAGTTAGGCTACTCAACACGCAATCTCTCTAATTTGGCAAAAAGTGGTGAAACGAACGGAGTGTTTAAACACTAGGTTGTCAAGTCCCCTCTGTCTACTCTGCCATGTATGGGACACAGCGTGAAGCTAAGCCGCTTTAAAATAAATTTTGGACCTTCAAATGAATGTGGGTTCATATTGGGTATTCCATTCCCAACTTTCAGACAAATTGTTTAGGCATTGAGTGTCGAGTGGCGGAGTAGCCCAAAGAGGCTAGAGCACCAAAAATGATATTTAAAATTCGCATTAACAAATAAATAAATACTTTTTTCTTCACAATCCAAGAAGGGTAACCTGGCAGAACGGAGGAACGAACGCTACGGCCTCTGCAAACCTCTCTCACCTCGTCCCCTATCAACATATGGGGTCCTCGTGACCTTCCTCCAATATCATCAACACTCCCTCAAAGGTTAACCAAGGTTCCCCAATGACTGTACCACTAACGTTATCACCATTAGGCCAATAGCCAATATTTACTTAACTTATTCTCTTACGTTGTATATATCTTATGTTGTCGTAAAGAGACAATATAATCCTTCATTGCACCCATAATTTATACTTGATAAGCAACATCAATAGAAAATTAAGACGCCTTTGTGACGCAATCGTTAAATGCCTGGTTAAGGGCGACCATGTTTAGGCTATATGGCTCAGGATTTGGAGAAATAACACAAAAAGTATTTAATTTTAATATACATGCATGTGTTTCGATAAAAGACGTTTTCCGAATTGTCAAAATAGCGTTCATAGCGTACGCACAGGTAAAATTCGTGTGACTTTGACGTCACTTGTGACTTGACTAGTGTTTACAGTACTGACGGATCGGAGCATTAGCATCGCGAGCATCGACTTTATTTTGACGTTCCACGTCTATGTCATTACCTTCACTTTCGTCGATTGCGAAAAATGCTTGAAATTTGAAGCATTTTACCATCTTCATCGGCTACACTACATACTTCACTCACGTTTATATCAAAAAATACTCTGTTCAGTTATGTTTAACTTGTTGAATTCGTAAGCACACTGACAAGGGGTCCGAATTATTAATACAGCTGACAGATGTTGGCACGCTTACTAAATCGGACGCCAAGTTAGCAGATGAAACGTCATTATTATTGTTTTGACAATTTGGAAAACGGCCAAAGGTAATACATATAAAAATTTTACTTCAAATATCTATCACATATAAATAATAAGCAAATAGAACTTAAAAAATAAAAAAAAATGGGTACTACATGTCAGCTTCACGCTGTATTCAGTACATGGCAGGGTAGGCAGAGGGAACCTGGGAACCTAGTGTTAAGACACTACTCTGGTCCTCATTTTCCGCCGAGTTTGGCAATGTGTGTTGAGTAATATCAAGATGTCCAGAACTTTTGGACTTAGTCCATCTCTAATTAACAAATAAACTTTATATACATACATACGAGGGGATGTCCAAAAGTTCGTGCACCACCCCCAATAAAATTCAAAAACAAATTAAAGGAGGCCGTCAAAGGAAAACGTCGAGGAAAGTTGGCTAAGGATGTATTGCTCCTGCAAGACAACACAAACTTCACAAGAGCAGTTTGAATCACTAGTCCACCCACCTTACAGTCCAGACCTGACCTCTAGTGTTTTTCATTTGTTTGTCAATTTAAAAAAAAACTCAAAGGAAAGGAAAATCCGACGACAAAGAGGTGAAGGAGGCAATTTAGACCCATTACGAGGCGAAAAAAAAAATATTATTTTGACGGTTTAGAAAAATTAATTCACAGATCCAATAAATGTATTCAGCTTAAGGGGTGATTATATCGAAAAGGAAAAATAGAATAATTATTTTATTTCATTTAGAACCATATCATTTCATGAACTTTGGAACCTCCCCTCGTTTATGATTCATGAGGCCTGTAGTGGCTCAGTGGCACATGGGTGTGACTGTAAATGCGACAAGTTCTGGGATCGATCTCCACTCGAGAAAGTGAAATATTTAACATCATATTTTTTTCGCTCTGGTTACAAGGGAAAAGGCGGCGTTGAGTTCCGCCACTCAATTCAAAGTCAGCAAATAATGGAGAACGGAATGGAGTGTCTTAACACTAGGTTCCTGAGTTTCCGATCTAACTAATACTACTAATGTGAAACTATAAAACGTAATTTAAAAAATACGTATTTCTATATTAATTTATGTAAGTAATGCAAACCGGAAGACACGACAGTGTCGGGTTCATATCCATGCTATCTATAGATTAATAATGTAAACATGTTTACAAACATAGACATGTCTGATTGTAAATATTTTCTCAACTACACCCACATGGCACGGTAGACAAAGGGAACTTAGGAACCTAGTCCCGTTCCACTTCCGTTCCCCAACTTTCCGCCGAATTTGTGGCATTGCGCGTTGAGTGGCGAAACTCAAATATTTTCTACAATCATTAACGGGGAAGAAACACACGATGTTGTTGTTATTGCATCTAAATATATAACGTTATATTTATATTAGAAATGAAAATATAATAAGTATAGCGGAGTTCCAGAGTAACAGAGCATTGAGTGTTGAGTTACGTAATTCAACGCCGCAAATGACAAAAAGAAAATTTTCTTTTCCTCGAATGAGGATCGTACGCACAATCTTGGGCTCCTGCGCCATAAAGGGATCATTTTTTTTTTTTTCGAATTTCCGCTGTATCCCGCACATGGCAGGGTAGACAGAGGGAACTTGGGAACCCTAGTGGTTAGACACTCCGTTCCACTTCCGTTCCCCACTTTTAGCTGAATTCGATACATTGCATGTAGAGTGGCGGAACTCAACGCTGCGCTTTGTCTTATTACCGGAACGAACAAATGATAATATTAAATATTTTCATTTGAAAACATGAAATATTTTGCTTCCTCAAATGGGGATCGAAGTCACAACCTGTCATATGCTTGTGCTCCGACAACGAACGACAAAATAATTGACTGTTATATTTATAAACAATACACTATAAACATACAAACTTTTCACAGTAATTAGTAAGTAAATCATATATTTAATACCTTTTTTAATGATTACTCAAGCAATACAGATAAAATATATGACATTTTATAATTTTATAGTATAATCTGTAGGATTTTATGACATATACTCATTAAAGAGATTAATTGGCTATTAAGTGTGTCAATGTAACACTTATGATTTTCAAATTACTTTATCCTCAAGTGAAGACTGAACCTGTAGCGTTTACAGTCACACTCTTGCATATCTGTGCCACGCCTGGGCTCAACATGTGGAATCACATTCAAAACCTGTCTATTTTTAGTATATTCTTCAAAGACATTATTTAAAGAAGAGTTAAATTGAATTTGGTGTTTGTGAATTGGGGAGCTCAGATATTTAGGCCCATTTTAAATGAAACAAATTTAACCAGATTAATCACATATACAGATTTTCATAAATTTTGGAAACCCAATGTTTTAAAAACATAACAGTAGTCCATATGGTCACAATTAGACTGAGGTGGCATCTGTCTATCAGTTATATCAAATTAACCATCAATATTTTAATTTCTTATTTTTTTTTTAGCTTCACACTGTATCCCGCACAAGGCAGGGTAGGCAGAGGGAACCCGGGAACCTAATATTAAGACACTCCGTACCACTTCCATTCCCCACTTTCCACTGAATTTTGAGACATTGCGTGTTGAGTGGCGGACTCAACGCCGCGCTTTGCCCTATTACCAGAGTGAAGAAATGAAACATACAATATTTAAATTGAAAATATTAAATATTTCAGTTCCTCAACTGCTGCTGCGCCACGACAGGCTTCAATTTTAATTTCTTTATATTTAAATGTGTAATAATCGAGAAAATCTAACATTTTAATAATGTAGGCCTATTTAAAGAGGCTCTGGAACACATTAATCTACTAAAAATAAACTATTTTTTTTTTGTATTAAATAGATGTAACCGTAAGGGTTACCAGAGTAAAAAAATAAAAACAATCAATAGAGCCCGTCACCATTTACAATCAGATGTATTGCCACTGAGCCATTAGAGTCTTAGTATAATTAATATAAACAAAAGCTATTATTGGCACCATTTCTCATTTAAAAGTGATTTATTAAAGAAATTGATGTAATCATTGATTACATAACAACTACAATGTAGGTTATGACACATTGAATTATTCATAGCTTAAATCTAAGCAATATATAATCTATATAAGTATATTGATAAATGAAAGATAAATATAATTATATACTGTTCAAAGCAACTGCGGCAACGGCATGGTGTATGACTGAGGTGGTTGTGTGTTCGATTTCCACTTGGGGAAACAAATTATTTAATATTTTTATTATTTGCTGTGGCAATGACCAGGTGTCTTGAAAATTCGGTGGAAAGTGGGTCTCTTAAACGTAACTAGTTTCTCCTTTACCTATATACAGGGTTAAGCAGTAACAAGTTCATTTAATATATTTGTGTAGTATTTTAATAGTGCCTTGCTTTAATAATGTCTATTCTGTTTTTAGTGTTAAACCCTACACAACATGGAAGCCAACAGACTAACCACTGAGGAAGATAAAGTTGTGAAATATAGTATCTGCAGTTGGACGGCGAAAAAAAGTTGTTAAATAAGCAATTCTGATAATTTAATAGTTGCAATATTTTAAATAAATAAAAAAAAACCAACGAAGAACTACTTTAATATATAAATAATGAAGAATTGACAGAAAGAGTGAGGGTCTGGAATAAGAAAACAAATTTATAGAAAAACATGTAAGATTCAACAATGATCTTAGATTTCCTTTTGACATAAAGCAAAATACTGACAGCGGTAAACATTAGCACAACATATTAATTAATATGTAAAATGGCTTCAAATAAAAAGACTCAGAAGAACTTCTGAAAATCTTCTAGAACATTCAAAGAAGTCAAAACAAAATGCATTACAATGTTTACAGCATATTAAATGAATTTTAATATGAAGTATAATAGATCAATCAAAATATTATTAGCTTATGCTGAATCAATATGTTTCTAATTAAATTGCATACATCTAAGATAATAATGAGAATATAGTTTCATAACCTTTTACACGTGTTTATAATGATAATTAGTTACACAATATAAATTTAGAAACACTTAAAATTTTATAAAAAAATATTATGTCTCATATATATAATTAACTAAGTTATATTTGTTGTCTGTATGGTAAAATAGAAATAACTTTTCCCTTTGTATGACAGATATATACTGCGTGTAAAGTAACTTACATTAAATGAAGTTAATGTAATATAGGCTAAAGTTGTCGATGAATAGACTATTAAACATTAAGAATTTAATTTCATACCACAAGTTCTCGAGATAGCGCGTACAAACAAACAAAAAGAAATACTATTATATTATTCACATTGAAATTTAAAATAAAGTGGAAGTGAAAAAAATTCATTTGAACAATTTGTTAGGTCACATAGTAAGGTTTAAATTTTCATCTATCTTAATCCAAGGTAATAAACAAATTCAATAAAAGTTTCTATTTCAATACTGTAAACTGTAGAAATGAATCACCATAACACTATTTCGTTAATTAATCAATGGAAACATACCCAAAATAGGCTGTGGTTTGTACCAATTACACTTCTATAGCAATTCTTCGCTTTTACTAATACGTTTTTAATATAAGAAGACATTAATATTAAATAATTAATAAATACACGTCCAAGATAACCGCCGGGTCACCTACACTCAATCTCAAACGATATTTTGACAGTTTGTTTTTTTTTTCTTATCAAGTTTATTGATTTGACATCGCGCGATGTTGCCCGGATGTAAAATTATATATATGTATATAAAAATTATTAATAGTGACGTATGTTTTTTAATAATTACGTTTAGTAATTAATGTTAGCGTATCTTTTTTTAAATAATTATATACATATATTTGGAATATATGAGCGTACACTGCGAAAACGTAGTGTTTTGACACTCCGCTATCCACTTTATGTCGATTTATATATATTTTACCTTTTTTTATTTATTTTTACGTAGCTAAAATCTTCATTTTTTAATCAAATTATAAGAATTCAATTAAGACAATCAACAATTATACAGCCAGATGTTCCTAAAGTACAAGGGAAATTAAACTTAATAACAATTATAATTAGGATACATACCAATGAAGAAGATTGTTTAGAAAATATTAAAATTACAATAATATTTTACGTTTACATATAATATTTATACGTTTGTATAAAAAGGTTAATATGGCACGATATTGTTTACATTTAGTTAATTTTGTTTGTGAATTCCTTTCCGCCGATTTCAGTATCAAGTTTATTTTATCAATGAAATAAATATCATAGTAATATTATATTAAATATTGCGAAACATGTATTTTTTCAATTTTAATTTATTTTCATATTTATTCTATTTTTTTCATATTAAAAACTATAAATAGCTGATTTAAATATTACTTTTGCATAATAAATCAATAACTTTCAGTGCTCAATAATTAATACAATTAATTAATTATGCATAAATAGTTTAAAAATACCTCAGAAACTCATTAAAACTATGAAATATTACAAATAATTGCAAGTTTAAAATCTAGTTATCTGCACACAATACGTCACGGGGTGGTACGATATTCGCGAAAAAAAAAAAAGAAAGAAAACTATCCAATATACAATAGAATAACACAAAACATATGTGCAAAAGACAATTTACCTTCGCCATTCTTCACCTCAATCTTCAACGGAGTTAAATTAACTGTTATAATAATATTTTAATTCAATTTTTAGCGACACCGACTTTGTACAACAAGTGTTACGTGTTCACCCGACGAGATATAAATACCGACTGAGTGAGTGAGACAAGGAATTAAACATCAATATAGCGCTTCTATTGCGTTTTCCGTAAGTGCGAGCGAGACGGCGCATACGATTTCGCACGATTCGCGGCGAATATCGACGAAACGCATCCCCTGTACAACGTGTCGTGTTAACACCACCAATTTAAATAGTCTAAAATTACTAATGAATTCTATGCAATAGTGATATTTGCAATTTATTTGGCTTATAACAGGTTATAAGCCGGTCAGTTTGCAAAGTTAGTTTTAATTAGTGACGTCTTCGATTTCGCATGTCCAATAATATTTGGTATTATTATAACTTTATATGCGTATAAATTAAAAATACATCTATATAGAAGACCTGTGAGTCATAAGATGTTTATGTAATTTAGTCATACTTTATCTTTTATGACGCTGACAAATAAAAAAGTATTTTTTTGTAGAGAATTGCTTATAAATATGTTACTATTTAATTTAGCCCAGTTATGTTTAAAATGAAGCTGTCATGTGCAAGTTATAAAATTTAAAAGGCTTTTAAAAAGTAAGTTTTTTTAAATAATATTTTAGTTTCAATCCATACTTATAGTAAATCTGTAACGGATTATTGTCTGTACATTGAAAATATACATTAAAATAAAGGACTAGTGAATAAAATAGTGTATATCAAGCGGGCAAAAACGCGAGCTGGTCGCCAGTAATTAACAATACTCAGCTTCACGCTGTACCCCGCACATGGCAGGAACTTAGGAACCCAGTGTTAAGACACTCCATCCATTCCACTTCCGTTCTCCACTTTCTGTCGAATTTGAGGCATTGAGTGTTGAGTGGCGGAAATCAACGCTGCGTTTTTTGCCTTGTTACCAGAAGGAAGAAATAAGAAACATTAATATAGTCACACGCTTGTGCCGCTGCGCCACGACAGAGCTCTGAAAAGAAAAATGACATACTTATTATTTATTAAATATTATTAAGTTGAGGCCTGTCGTGGCGCAGCGGCACAAGCGTGCGACTGTAACCGATAGGTTCTGGGCTCGATCCCCAGTCGAGGAAACGAAACATTCCAACACTCAACACGCAATGCCTCAAATTCAGCGTAAATTGGGGAACAGAAGTGGAACGGAGTGTCTTAACACTAGGTTCCCGGGTTCCCTCTGCCTACCCTGCCTCTTGCGGGATACAGCGTGAAGCTACAAAAAGTTGGGAACGGAACGGAATACCCTGCCATGTGCATGATACAGCGTGGAGCGGAGCTGAGTAAGAGTGAGAGAGTTTTTCTTTTAATTTAAAAAATACAAATGAAAACTGTGACTTGTTTCCTTCACAAATATAAAATGGAATCTGTATATAGCTTACTTTGTTTCCTTTGCTTATCAAACTCATTTCAATAATAACGATAAACATTTATACTTTATTATGATTACATACAATTTATAACATATGATAACGTTTCAACATAAATCATAATATTATTGTAATAATATTTTTGTGGCCTGTCGTGGTGCAGCGGCACAAGCGTGTGACTGTAAACGACAGGTTGTGGGTTCGATCCCGAGTCGAGGAAATGAAATATTTAATATTTCCAATTTAAATATTTAATATTTTAATTTTTTCGCTCTGGTAATAAGGCAAAGCGTGGTGTTGAGCTCCGACACTCAATACCTCGAATTTGGCGGAAAGTAGAGAATGGAACGGAGTGTCTTAACACTAGGTTCCCGGGTTCCCTCTGCCTACCCTGCCTAGTGCGGGATACAGCGTGAAGCTGAGTTGAGAGTTAGTTGTATTAAAGACACATAACTAACAATGTAGAGTCTTTTTATAGGTAAAGTGACCAGATTTTCCGTCATAAACTGTTAAATATTACAAAATTAGGCGCATGTATCTTATGTTTCAGCTTCAAGCCTAGTGAAGCGCCATTAACCTAGTGTCCAGACATTCCGTTCTACTTCCGTTACCCACTTTCCGTCTAATTTGAGGCATTCGGAACTCGGCGGAACTCAACGCCGCGTTTTTGGCTTGTTACCAGAGCGAAGAAATCAGACATTAAATATTCAAATTGAAAATATTAAATATTTCATTTCCTCGAGTGTGGATCAAACCCAGAACCTGACGGTTTCAGTCACACGCTTGTGCCGCTGCGCCACGACAGGCCTTTTATGTTTTCGTACGTATGTTAACTTAAAAGAAAATTTTACTACCACATGTTTTGCTCATTTTTATGTATTAAATAGCAAAGTATACATTTATATCTATACATATAATAAATGTGTAACCGATCACATATTAAATAACATCTTATAGGGGACGTTTATTTAAGTAATAGGGCCTAAAATAGTGCTTTTTAATTTTTTTTATCTGTTTGTCAGTTAGTCTATGGATTTGTACGTGCTTGTCTCAAAAATGAGCTCAACGCGCAACTGTTTAACTATAACGGTTTACGAGATACAGCATGTTGATAGACGAATAGACAGACTGACAGCTAAGTCTTAGGCATAGTTTTCAGTTATATCATATTCTTTATTGCACAGAAAAAACATAATACACACACGCACGCACGCACGCACGCACTCACTCACACACACACACACACACACACACACCAATTCCGTAAATATTCTATATAAAAACACATACATACATACTTAAATATAATTTATACATACATATGGGAACCTTAAGAATAGACAAATTAATAACAAAAGATTATATCTCCATATTATCTCTGGATAAACATAGTGTAAAAGATAAGCATAGATTAAATAAAATAAAAGTTAGTTTTTTTTTTTAAATTAGTTACAAAGTAATGAGTTATTACTATAATTACTGTATCAATGATTAGACTTCTCGGGAAAATAGAAGCATAGACGAAGGCATAAAGAACAACGCCTGTTTATGTTATACTGTCCTCCTGTACCAACCTCTCACCAGGTGGGTCCAGTATACCTGCTTCCGGTTTTTACCCAGGTAGCAGGGACCATTGGCAGGTCTGGCCTCCTACCACTTACGTGGTAGTCCTTCAAAGGGAATTCACCTCGCGCAACCTCCAACCGTCCACCAGCAGGAAGACAGTCTTTGATCACGCTCTCTCCTCTCCGGGAGAGGTAAGACACGCACCCACGAAGAAATGCTCGCTCACATCCCGCACGCCATCCAGCATGCTCGCGACTCACCTGGCTGAGGACGCCAGAGAAGCTGATTACCAATTTCTAGTTGGTACCGGAGTTGTTAATGGCACACTCACTTCCCGACACGCGTTCAGTCTAGCCTCTGGCCTAAAATCGGCTACATTGGATCCAGGTCTAGCTCCCGGCTGTCATGCTGAGCAGGCATGAACCCGAGCTGCGGCAGCCAATCAGTAGGTACTAGAGATCGCAGGTATAAGGTACATTTAAATGTAATATAATAATGTGATAACTGTCTGTACATGGAAGATATATTAAATAACATTTCATAGGGGGTAGTAGTCTGTTTGTTTGTGCGTTTAACGCGCTAATCTCAGAAACGGCTAAACATATTTTAATGCAGTTGTCACTACTCAACATTTAGTGTTTGTTTATATTAATTTCAGTTTTGAATGTATAGATTTCAATGTCCTATAAGTGATAATGTTATTAGAACAAGAGAGTAATTGAGATTAGTGAATAAAATGGTGTAATTCAAGCGGGCGAAGCCGCGGTCAGGTTGCTAGTAATTAATATACTTAATTGTTACGTATACTACCACTCGCATTCCCGTCTGCGGTGACTCAAGTGTGTAAATATATCTTATTTGCCAGTCGAAGTACAGACAGATATACAGTCAAGAAACAATCTAAACATAGAATATAGACAAATATAAATGTATATTTTCGATATATATATATATATATATATATATATATATATATATATATATATATATATATATATATATATATATATATATATATATATATATATATATATATATATATATATATATATATATAT
>DWMZ01001086.1:0-17830 GCA_018249855.1 Eueides tales michaeli
ATTTACTAAATTATCATATATTTTACATGTTTAGATAATTATCTAAAAAGCGTGGGGATACATTTTTTCAAAAGTTCAATTTTTTTACGTTTTCTAAATAAATATATTTCTTTTCTAAATTTAGATATACACTTTAAAATTAGTCAAAATATCATACATTTCATTTGATTAGACAATTATTAATTAAATAGTGTAATTATGTCTTATATTTAATATACGAATTTCGGGAAAGTGAAATATTAAAATTTGTTTTTCAGAAATATTTTACTCTCTTTTAATAATTTTGAATAGAATAGAAAAGTATAAAAATAATTTTCTCATTTTCCATTTCATTCACCACCTATCTACTTATATAAAACCACTAAGGTTTTTTGATATGAGTCGATTTTATTGCTTAAATATAAAATATAAGATGTTCACTAATTTACTGAGTATATACATATTATTTTATCTATACGTCTATACAAAATATATGATATAAATACAAATTAAATGATGAATAGCGTAAAAAAACCACAATTATAATCAAAATGATATGAGTAAACTAAATTTTAATGCTCCCATCGTATCGTTCTATATAAAGGTACTTGCAATCTGAGGGCGACGTGGACACTGATCTATTGAGATATATTCGAACAACGGTGAATTTTGTGTTCGGAGTGTATTCCTTCTCAGCATATCATAAATATACTATGGAATCTATGGATAATCTATGGTTTACTATGAAATAATTATGAATTTTGAAGTCATCGTACATGTGATAGTTGTTCTAGTGTTTCTATAGGAGTCCCATTCGTATAATTAATTATTGTTTTTATGTAGCTTCACCCTGTATCCTACACATGGCAGGGTAACCATGGGGAACTTGGGAACTCATTAAGCAATAATCAATCCCTACTTTCCGCCAAATATGAGGCATTACGTGTTGAGTGGCATAGCTCACGCCGAGTTTTTCCTTGTTACCCGGGTGAAGACATGAAAATATCAAATATTTCATTTTCTCGAGTGGGGATTGAACCCACAACCCAGGAGGATTGACTGATAAAAGTTATCCTAACTTGAAAATGGGGGAAATAGGTCTCATAACACTACGTTTTGTCAACCTGTATTTTTTAAGGATACAGCTACCGGATTGTATTCATTTATTTGTATGTATTAATATAGTAAACTTACTAAACTTACGATAATTATCGCTTTGATTCGTTCAACAAATGTTGTATATTGTAAAATATTTTAATATCTTTTTTTAAGCTTCCTGCTATATTCCTCACAAAGCAGAGTGGGCAGAGAACCTAGTGATATGATATTTCGTTCTGTTCCTCATTTTCTGCCAAATTTTAAGGCTTTTCACAGTAAGTGGCGGAGCTCAACGCTGCGCTTGCCTTCTTACCAGAGTAAGATTTTAATTTCTCTTTTGTTATAAGTAAAAGTTAAGGAGTATTTTTTTTTTTTATTCATTTAATTGTAACTTAGTTCTTTATAGATATAGTAAAATACTGGGTTTTATTAGTTACACTGACTGATATAGTATAGGGTAGCCTTATCTGAATCAGATCTTATCAGATAAGGAATTTTCTTTTGGCTTTTGGCGTGACGTCCCGTAACCAATTACATGGGTGATTATTGTCTACCAGATTAGTTGTAAGGAAATTTTATGGTGAAACAAAATAAAATATAAGCATCCTTAATTATCTTATCTGAAACTTTATTCGTAACTGGTAGAACTGGCCCTAAATGATGGACAATAGTATGTTTACTCTGTCTATTTACTGAGACGAAATAACAATTTGTACTTTAGTACAAGTGACCATATTTTTTCTTCATATTTATCTTCTATAGTAGTGTAGTTATAGAAAATTTATAGAGATAATAAGCGTATCTATCTTCAATTTACAGGCCAGCAACGCATCAGTACTTACTCTGATGTTACACATCGGAAGACATTTATGCTCGATTACATGATGAGTAACACCAGAGGAGGGACGTGTCTTTTCCATATAAAACCTACTGTGAAAGCTGGCATTCTATGTTTTCTGGCTAAATTCGAAATATTGCAGTTTTTTTATTTTTATTTTACGTTTTTTATTTAACGAGCGTACGGGTCACCTGGTGGTAAGTGATCACCGTCGCCCATAGCCTCAGACTCAGACAACGTAACTCTTCCACGCGTACTTTAGTCACCTCTTACGACACCATCAGTACCAGGGTGATCTTATTCTAAGCTGGAATCATACGGCAAAATGGATGGATGTATGTTGTATGGAGGACATCAACGCCGTGCTATGTCTCGAAATTAAAACAGTTTAAATATTATCATTCTTGGAATTAAGTTTAAAGTTATATAAATGCGCGCTATTACATTCCCCCACAACGGTCCTCAAAGATCCATATAAATTTATTACAAAATGTTTCAGTAAGATTATGTATTTTTCTTATTTTAAAGTATTAATTCACACTTAAAAAAAAATTGAAAACGTATAAAAATTTAAACGTAGCGGGATGTTTACCCCAACCATCGAGTTCGAATAGGCGTCGTTGCTAATACACTAACGTCAATAAAATATATACGTTTTCCTAGTACGTAAAAATATATATCTACAAAGTAAGTCATAAAAAGATTTAATGCACCTCGTACGTATGTATATATGTACTTGTACGTTTCTGGAGTAGGCAGAGCGGGCGTAAAGCCAACGTCTGAGAGTAATGCTTTTCGTTCTTATGATGTCATCATTTCTAAGACAGATATTCTACTTTTTCTTAATAGTCAAAATTGGATTTATAGTAATCTTTGCTCGCGAGTTTATTTAATATGGATTTGCGTGTATTTTTCTGCTCTTTATGTTTTCTTTTTTTTTTGTTCATCTAGTAAAGCTTACTAAATTTATCTAATTATATGAATCTCAAAAGAAATCTATATAATGCAAAGGGATTACGTGGAATTTCCTTGAATGTAACCTGCAATTAATAGTTTTGTTTATATCCGTTCCCCTAATAATTTCGGCAAGCCTTTTATTCACTTCCTACCCCACATACACACCAAAATTTAGTTTTATCTAAACATTGTTTATATGTCACTTATTAACATAAATGTTTATTTTTTATAGATATTTATTAATTTGTAATACACATTTATTAAAATTACAGATTTTAAGTGGAATATTGTAAATCATTCTTATCCTATATAGATGCAATTGCAAAATGACTTAGGTCCGACAACAATGTATTTTTATAGACAAGAATAATTCTACTGGAAAAATTGGTTTCTACTAAGGAAACTCTTTGATAACTATCAGCCGAAATATAACGACCTTAAAATTTTGCTTTATACTGGATCCCGCACACGGCAAGGTAGGCAGAGGGAATTTTGGAACCTAATGTTAAGATACTCCTTTTCGATTAAGATACTTCCCTACTTTCCGCCGATATTAAGGCATTGTGCACAATAGAGTGGTAGAACTAAATATCGTTGTTTAATTTTCTCACATCATTGTATTATATTTTAATAAAATAATGTGCTTAAAATACACTATCATATTCACTAATCTTAATTATTTTCGTGCTCTAACAGCATTAAAACCTGACCTATTTGAGTCAAAAAATTATCGAACTATATATTTTAAATTAACATTAATTTTCATGTTCTAAATTAAAATAAATACTTAATATTGAGAAAAGGTTGCAAATATCTTATAGCATAAACTGCACTTAAGCTGTTTAGCTTTTTCTGAGATTAGTGCGCACAAACGCATAGATAAACACATAGCATACAAACAGAAACAGATAGAGACAGACAAATAGAGAAAAATTAAAAAAAAATATATTCAGGGTCCTATTACATTACTAAACGACCCCTTAAGATTTTTTTAGTATATCTTTCAAGTACTTACAGTTAAAAGTTAGAATTTTATTGTTGACATACATATATTACAGAATCAAAAAGAAGTAGGGTGGACTACCCTAGATATTCTTTGATTTATACGCATAATCTCAAAATATAAATTAATATTCCATGATCAATGAATCGATTAATATTAGAGATCCCTAAAGCTAAAAATAGAAAGAAATACAAACACATAAATTTATCTTATAAAGATCAAACAGTAAAAATGATTTATGCCAACACGTAGCAGTAATAAGGTATCATTAACACTTCAGGTACGGTACCCTAATAAAAAAGGACAGCCAAATTGGATAAGGCCGTTATCTAAAAGATATACCCGAATAGCAGAAACAATATTGTTTTTCTATTTACTTTGAAACAGAAGTCTTCTGAGAATAGTACTACAAATTTATAAATTGAGGTATTCCTTGGAGTTCACGAACTTTTGTTGAACAGGGTGCAAGTCAAAATAAGTGGATAAGCTGTCTAGCTTATTTAAACTGTAAAGTACAGAATTGATTATTGCTGTGTAATCGATTAGATATAACACAAAAGGCCTGTCGTGGCGCTAGGGCGTACGACTGTAAATGCAACAGATAGTGTGTTAGATCCCTATGGAAAGAAAATATTTAATATTATCTCTTTCTTCGTGGTAACAAAGCAAAGAGGTGAATTGATTTTCGCTACTCAACACGCAATGTCTCGCACTCGGCTGAAATTGGGGCACAGAAGTATTTTAATGGGAACAGAGAGTGTCTTAAAGTTTCAAAGTTCTGCCCTCTGCCTACCATGAAATGTGCAGATAAGGCCTGAAGCTTAAAAAAACATTTTAGATACATTACTTATACTTAAATACGTATTCATTTTTACTTGTTTTTTATTTGTTGGTATCACTCACCAATCTATAATTACTCCAAAAAATTAGATAGATCGTAATTTGTCAGTACAGCTTCTATGGTCTATATTACAAATTACTACGTGTATATGGTAAAACAAGCAAATATTTATACAGCACCTTGAAAAGAAAATTAATTTAATCAAAAGAGAAAACAAAGGCCTTTATCCACAATAATTGTATACCATGCCGTTATCACTCAAAACGTAATGAGAACACAGCGTTCTGACACAAAAGCTTTATATAGCAAACTCTTCTATAGCTAGTTAAACATT
Organism: Eueides tales michaeli; assembly: GCA_018249855.1. Classification (NCBI taxonomy): domain Eukaryota; kingdom Metazoa; phylum Arthropoda; class Insecta; order Lepidoptera; family Nymphalidae; genus Eueides; species Eueides tales. The sequence goes on from DWMZ01001086.1 coordinate 5,051, forward strand.
TAACCCTTCCACGGCTGTGTGGTGATAAAAAATTCATAGTGAAAAAAGAAAATTATTACAATTAAATTTTATTTTATAACTGGTTATTTCTATAAAATATTGATTCGGCGTTGACCTTCGCCACGCAATATGCAATGCCGCCAGAATTCAACGGAACGTTGGAAATGTAAGCATCATAACGGGAAAGAAGTATCCTAACACTAGATTTCCAGGTACCCTCTGCCTATCGTTATGTGCAGGATAATAAATTCCTGATGTTATTTCTTCCCACAATAATTCATTTACAATTGTAGGTATAAGAACTTACTATTTATTGTACTAAATATACTTTTAGCTATATCATGACGCAAGCTCTTAGTCTTTTTAGCTTTTCGTAAAATGAAACTAAGAAAATCAGTTCTCAGTTTATCATAAAATCTTAATTCTACTAAACTGTATATTTATACAAAGTATAACAACTTGAAATCAGATACATATAAAATTCAACTATTGTAAGAGACAAGGTAGCAGCACATAATCTATTTCCAAGATTATCAGGGAAACTATTCTATAAATGTTGAAAATTTTAATTGACTTCCTTTATTTTATTTTGGTATATGATACATTTTCAAGCGTCACTTGCTCACTGAATTTGCTCTAAATATATAATTTCAATGAATAAGTAATAGTTAAAATAAGACCTGTTGTGGCGCAAGCACAAACGTGACAGTAAACACTACTGGTTGGGGGTTGGATCTTCTTCAAGGAACAAGGCAAAGCGTGGCGTTGAGTTCCGTCACTCAATAGGTGCGACTGTATATATAAACTAGCCTACATATTCGGTAGTTTTCTCGAGAAAGTAGATTAACACTAATATCATTAGAATAAATAGTATATTCAAATCAAAATTAAAAGTTTCAATTTTAAAATAAAATTTCTAAGCAAGCATCGCTAAGCAAAAAAGCCAGCTATGTTTAATAGAGTCATTCTACATAGTAAGCGTTTGGTCTAACCGACCGACGTAGACGGTGACAGGTTAAGCTTGAACTAGGTAAATAAAACAAGTCTGGACTGCGCTTCAGCCTTAGAAGAGCCATAGTATTGTGATGGATCAAGTTATAAGAGTATATTGTATGAGCGTTCTGTTCAACAATACTGCGAAGCATGAAGTTGAGAGCATGATTATTTGCTATTATGAATAAAAGCTTGTATAAAATTGAATGTTATTTTAGAGGTTTTTAAAGTGTTTCTCTTTTTTTTAATTCACACTATATTCCACGCACGGCAAGGTGTGTTTAGGGAATCTGGGAACCTAGTCTGAGGCACTCCGTTCCGTTCTCCACTTCCACCGATTTTGTGGCTTTGAGTTGAAGAACTTAACGCCGCGCTTTGTTTTGTGACTAGAGCAAAGATAAGAAAACATTAAATATTTAATTTGAAAATATGAAATATTTTATTTTTTCGAGTGGGGGTCAAATCTATAACCTGTCGCGTTCACAGTCACACGTGTGTTTCCCTGATCCACTATAACCCTAGCTTTGTTTGTATGGGTTACGAGTGGGGCATGTTTAATTATAATATTTATCTGTATGTCATTACGCGTGTAGCATGCATACATGTGTAGAAGAGTCTATAGTGCACCACTCCGAAGGGATACGAACTGTTATCCACAACATCATATAAAAAACTATAAAATATGATTCCAAGAATCTACTGGTTAAGAATCTACTGGTTAAAGCGGCGTTCAACGCCGTGAAACATATTTAATATTTAATTTATAGATTTCTTATAGAATTAAGTTTAAGCTTTGCACCATAAAAATTTTATACCTTGTACAGTATTGTTAGGAGCGCTCTTCTAACGTCTACTTCTATAAAAAGGATATAGGTATCTTTTTAAATATTTTTTTCAACTTCACACTGTGCCCCCACATGGCAGGGAAACTTAGGGAGGGGGGAAACTTAGGAACCTAGTGTCAAGACACTCCATTTCGTTTCCCGCTTTCCGTCGAATTTGAAGCATTGCATCTAAAGTGGCGAAGCACAACGCAGCGCTTTGCCCTATTACCAAAGCGAACAAATAAAGATTTTAAATATTTCAATTCACTTCAATTGAGGATTAAACCCACATCCATCGCGCTTAAACTACATAATTATTATTTTTATTCACTTTTATCCTTTTTGAAGATAATAATAGTTTTACTAAACTTAGGTAAAGGATATATGTTGATATCATGGTGCATACTTCTATCTAAGCTTTATAATGAAAAATGTTTACAAAGGAGCATATTAAAAAGCAAAGAATTTAAAATTATAATATAAGCAACGTTAGGAATATTATAAAAAGAGAGAAAGAGAAATCTGACATTTAATTAATAGACAAATGATTTTTATTTCACACTGTATGCCACATACAGGGTGCGCATCAACAGCTACGTTTTTAAGCTGTTTAGCTTTTTCTGGAATTAGTGCGCACAAACGCATAGACAAACACATAGCATATTAACAGATAAACAGAGAAATAGAGAAAAATTTTAAAAAATATTATTCAGGGTCCTATTACATTACTAAACGTCCCCTTAAAGTTTTTTTTAATATATCTTTCAAGTAGTTACAGTTAACAGTTAGAAATATGTTGTCGGCATACATATATTACAGAATCAAAAAGAAGTAGGGTGGACTACCCTAGGTATTCTTTGATTTATACGCATAATCTCAAAATCAAAATTGATATTCCATGATCATTGATCATCGAATCGATTAATATTAGAGATCCCTAAAGCTAAAAATAGAAAGAAATACAAACACATAAATTTATCTTATAAGATCAAACAGTAAAAATGATTTATACCAACACGTAGCAGTAATAAGGTATCATTAACACTTCAGGTACGGTACCCTAATAAAAAAAGACAGCCAAATTGGATAAGGCCGTTATCTAAAAGATATACCCGAATAGCAGAAACAGTATTGTTTTTCTATTTACTTTGAAATAGAAGTCTTCTGAGAATAGTATGACAAATTTATAAATTGAGGTATTCCTTGGAGTTCACGAACTTTTGTTGAACAGGGTTACTACAAGTCAAAATAAGTGGATAAGCTGTCTAGCTTATTTAAACTGTAAAATACAGAATTGATTATTGCTGTGTGATTGATTAGATATAACACAAAAGGCCTGTCGTGGCGCTAGGGCGTACGACGACGTAAATGCAACAGATAGTGTGTTAGATCCCCATGCAAAGAAAATATTTAAATTTTGTTTTAATGGGAACAGAGAGTGTCTTAAGGTTTCAAAGTTCTGTCCTCCGCCTACCATGAAATGTAGATAAGGCCTGAAGCTTAAAAAACGTTTTAGATACATTACTTATACTTAAATACGTATTCATTTTTTCTTGTTTTTTTTTGTTGGTATCACTTACCAATCTATAATTACTCCAAAAAATTTGATAGATCGTAATTTGTCAGTACAGCTTCTATGGCCTATATTACAAATTACTACGTGTATATGGTAAAACAAGCAAATATTTATACAACACCTTGAAAAGAAAATTAATTTAATCAAAAGAGAAAACAAAGACCTTTATCCACAATAATTGTATACCATGCCGTTATCACTCAAAACGTAATGAGAACACAGCGTTCTGACACAAAAATTTTATACAGCAAACTCTTCTATAGCTAGTTAAACATTTAACCCTTCCACGGCTGTATGGTGATAAAAAAATCATAGTGAAAAAAGAAAATTATTACAATTAAATTTTATTTTATAAATGGATATTTCTATAAAATATTGATTCGGCGTTGAACTTCGCCACTCAATATGCAATGCCGCCAGAATTCAACGGAAGGTTGGAAATGTAAGCATCATAACGGGAAAGGAGTATCCTAACACTAGATTTTCAGGTACCCTCTGCCAACCGTTATGTGCCGAATGAAGGGAGAGGGTACCCTCTACCCGTTATGTGCAGGATAATAAATTCTTGATATTATTTCTTCCCACAATAATTCATTTACAAATGTAGGTATAAGAATTTACTATTTATTGTACTAAATATACTTTTAGCTATATCATAACACAAACTCTTAATCTTTTTAGCTTTACGTAAAATTAATCTAAGAAAATCAGTTCTATAGTTTATCATAAAATCTTAATTCTACTAAACTGTATATTTATACAAAGTATAACAACTTGGAATCAGATACATATAAAATTCAACTAATGTAAGAGACAAGTAAGGCAGCACAGAATCTGTTTCCGAGATTATCAGGGAAACTATTCTATAAATGTTTAAAATTTTACTTGACTTACTTTATTTTACTTTGCTATATGATTCATTTTCAAACGTCACTTGCTTCTTGAATTTGCTCTACGTATATAATTTCAAAGAATAAGTAATAGTTAAAATAAGGCCTATTGTGGCACAGGCACAAGCGTGACAGTAAACACAACTGGTTGGGGGTTGGATCTCCTTCAAGGAACAAGCAAAAGCGTGGCGTTGAGTTTCGTCACTCAATAGGTGCGACTGTATATATAAACTAGCCTACATATTCGGTAGTTTTCGCGAGAAAGTATATTAACACTAATATCATTAGAATAAATAATATATTCAAATCAAAATTAAAAATTTCAATTTTAAAATAAAATTTCTAAGCAAGCATCGCTAAGCAGAAAAGCCAGCTATATTTAATGGAGTCATTCTACATAGTAAGCGTTTGGTCTAACCGACCTACGTAGACGGTGACAGGTTAAGCTTGAACTAGGTAAATAAAACAAGTCTGGACTGCGCTTCAGCCTTAGAAGAGCCATAGTATTGTGATGGATCAAGTTATAAGAGTGTATTGTATGAGCGTTCTGTTCAACAATACTGTAGAAGTTGAGTGCATGATTATTTGCTATTATGTATAAAAGCTTGTAAAATTGAATGTTATTTTAGAGGTTTTTAAAGTGTTTCAGGGTGTGTTTAGGGAACCTGGGAACCTAGTCTGAGGCACTCCGTTCCGTTCTCCACTTTCCACCGATTTTGTGGCTTTGAGTTGCAGAACTTAACGCCGCACTTTGTTTTGTGACTAGAGCAAAGATAAGAAAACATTAAATATTTAATTTGAAAATATGAAATATTTTATTTTTTCGAGTGCGTGTCAAAGCTATAACCTGTTGCGTTCACAGTCACACGTTTGTGTCCCTGATCCACTATAGGCCTAGCTTCGTTTGTGTGGGTTACGAGTGGGGCAGGTTTAATTATAATAATTATCTCTATGTTCTACATTGTGTCTTCGGAGTGATGCACCATGTCTATGGTGCATCACTCCGAAAGGATACGAATTGTTATCCACAACTTCATACAAAAGACTATAAAATGTGGTTCCAAGAATCTACTGACCAAATGCGGCGTTCAACGCCCTGAAATATATTTAATATTAAATTTATAGATTTTTTATAGAATTAAGTTTAAGCTTTGCACTATAAAAAAATTATACCTTGTACAGTATTGTTAGGAGCGCTCTTCTAACGTCTACTTCTATAAAAAGGAAATAGGTATCTTTTTTAATATTTTTTTCAACTTCACGCTGTATCCCGCACATGGCAGGGAAACTTAGGGAGGGGGGAAACTTAGGAATCTAGTGTCAAGACACTCCATTTCGTTTCCCACTTTCCGCCGAATATGAAGCATTGCATCTAAAGTGGCGAAGCACAACGCAGCGAACAAATGAAAATTTTAATATTTCAATTCTTCGATTGAGGATTGAACCCACATCCATCGCGCTTAAAGTACATAATTATTATTTTTATTCACTTTTATCCTTTTTGTAGATAATACTCTCACTTTTCCCCGAATTGAGCTCAACGCCGCGCTTTGCCCTAAATGATTTTAAAATAAAAAATAATTCATTTCATCAAGTCGGGATCGGACCCACAACCTGTGACGTTAACAAGTGCATGCTTGTAGCCTACGTCAGGCCCCCACGTATTAAATTGTTAGTTATTATTGTTTTCCAACAATACAGAAACACTGATTTTCAACCTACTGCGAAGAGAGGCTTATTCGTACTTTGAATGAATGCATATAGTATTTATTATTGCCACCACCTTTCAAGCCATTAAATTTTTTTATGGCAAAGATATGTCTTTATGGCCACTTTGAAATGATGTTAAAATGTCGTTAATCTGGCTTAAGCTATTTTACATTTGCATTCTCTATTTTTCGCCGAAATTATTGATGCGTTGTGTGTTGGGTGGAGAAACTCAACACTGCGCTTTACCCAAGCGAAGAAATGTAAATATTAAATATTTAATTTCATCGTGGAGACGACCTTACAAGCTGTCCAGGTCACGGCGGCACGCTTGTACCCCTGCGCGGCGTTGAGTTCCCCCACTCACACAATGTCGCCACTCACACAATTCATCGGAAAGTGAGTATCATAACGGAGTATTTTAACACTAAGTTCTCAAGCTCCCTCTGTCTACTCTACCATGTGCGGTATACAGCGTTAACAAAAATATATAAGAAAAATCACTCTCGAAATAACATTTTTATAATAAAATGTCACATAACTTTCATCCATACACCGGCAGGCGTCAGGTAAGAGTGTCAGTGACCTAATTGCCATTTTCCAGTAGAAGCAAGCGTACGAGTGTATACGTTGATATGCCCTAGTTCTGTTCTGTACTCGTATGAATTTATGAACTCGCATAAATTACTAAATGTAATGGATTGAGAGCGAAATCGATATACCAATTAGCTATTTCTTTTCTGTTTTTGATATTTCAATATCGCAGGGAAGGCTGTGGGAATCTTGTTAAGGTATTTTTTCCATTTCCTGCTGGAAAATTAAATGAAATTTAATATAATCCATTTTTCTAGTAATAGACCAGGTACTGTCGCACTTACATGATGTGTTAATGTGCCAAGATTTTCTTATTAGTTGATCTCTAAGATTTTATTGGTACAGTGTAGTTAGATATTTTGAGCGTGTAGCGATGGTAGTTGGTTCGATTTTGCGTAAAGCAGGATAGGTAGAGTAAATCAAATAATTAACATATTTTCTTTTCAACATAGATTTTTTATAGTTTTCGCTTTCTGTACATATAAAAACATTATCTATACCTACATACATCAGACGCATTTGCCCTATAAATCTGAAATGGCCGCTAGTAACTATATATGTTTTTAGTTTCTTTGTATATTCCGCATACAATAGAGAAGACAGAGAGAACCTAATAAATTAATACTTCGTCCGCGAATGTCTATTTAAGTTTTTGATACATTTCTTTTTAAGTATGCGGAGCTTAACGCCGTATCTATATCATATCTATATCATCTAAGTAGCATACACTATTTCATACCTTGCTTATTTCCCTTGCGGGCTCACATCGACCTTAATGATGTTACTATACAAATATATTTTGGCTTTTGCTCAAGCAATAAGTAGATGCGTATCGTAGCGCAATGGTACAATCTTGCGACTGTCAACGGGTCAATATCAATAACCTCTTTATTGTTGCGTTTCCCATTGGAAGTAATGAAATATTTATTTTTTTCACGTTCCATCGCTCAATAATTTAATTTAGCCAAAAGTGGGGTATCTTAATGAGGACAGAGTATTTTAATGCAAGGTTCCTAGGTTCCTTTTGTCTAGTCTGCTATATGTGGGATATAGCGTACAGTTAAAAAAAAGTATCATAAAATGTAGCTTAACACTGTGTCCTTAATATAGTAAACTAGAAGAAACCAAGTGCCATAACTTTCCCTTGCCCAGTTTCCACCTAATTTTCGAGAAATTGAGTTGCGGAGCGTTGCCGGACTATAACGTGTATGGGCACCGAGGCCCAGCATTACCCAATCCGAAACACAGTGACCAAAGCCACTACTTAACGCCAGTTTTAAATGTCGGGGGTGACAACAATCCGGTCGAATCTGCCCTTGCCTGTTGCTATTGCTGACAACGTGACTCTTGCTTTCATATTTTAGTCGCCTCTTACGAAGCCATCAGTACCAGGGTGATCCTATTTTAAGCGGGAATCACACGACATATTAATTTTAAGAGTAGAAATCGAATCCACAACCTGTCGCACTTACATTCGCGCTTGTGTCTCTGCGCCACAGCAGGCTTCAATGCTTCACGCTGCATCCCGCACATGGTGGGGTAGGCAGAGGAAACTTGGGAACCTAGTGTTAAGAAGACACTCGATATCATTCCCCACTTTCCGCCAAATTGAGGTATTCCGTGTCGAGTCGAAGCGAGAGCGAAGAAATAAAAACATTAAATGTTTTATTTTAAATTAATAAATATTTCATTTCCTCGAGTTGGGATCGAACCCACATCCTGTCGTGCTTACAGTCCCACGCTTGTGCCCCTACGCTACAACAGGCTTCAACGCATACTTAATATGATATAACATAATATATGCATATGCATTGATCCTCAATAATGTAAAAAGTTAATAACAGTCATCATACTCGTATAAAGTAAGCTTGTTAGTACAATTAGCTTTAATGTGGAAAATCCTAGTGTAAATTTTAAATGACTGACCGATAACGCGATTGTGAGTGCTTCCCTATGTCACTATACCTTTTTTAAATATATTTAAAGTTATGTTCTACAATTAGGAAATGCATATACACATAAATGAAGGAAATGGAAATGGAAAGTGGCAACGGAACGGAGTGTCTTAACAATAGGTTCTCATGTTCCCACTGCCTACCCTACCATGTGCGGGATACAGCGTGAAGCTATTAAAAACGTTTGGTAAGGCATATAGAAGGCAGTATAAGACTTACTTAGCTTCACGCTGTATCCCGCATATGGCAGGGTAGCCAGTGGAAATTTGTGAACGTAGTGTCAAGACACTCCGGTCCACTTCCGTTTCCCACTTTCCGCCGAATTTGAGGCATTGCGTGTTGAGTGGCGGAACTCAAAGCCGCGTTTTTCCTTGATAGCAGAGCGAAGAAATGAAAACATTAAATATTTAAATTGAGAATATTAAATATTTCATTTCCTCGCGTGGGGATCGAGCCCACAACCGCTCGGTTACAGTCACACTCTTGTGCCGCTGCGTCACGACAGGTCTCAGGTAGGCAGTATGAGGAAAGCTATAAAGGCTACATTCACTGTTTCTATAGTCAGAGATACTTTGAGCACGTCGTATACATCGTGTATGTGGTGAGTTTTAGTTATGTTTATTTAACAAGGCTGCAAAAGCTACAGGTAAAATTATTTATGTATATATTAACTTTATTTCGCCTCCTAGCTTATTTCTCTCGGAAACCAAACAAATTGAAAAGAAAACAGAATCCTTATTTGATCACTTTATTGTCCGTATGCTTGTGTATACTTCGCTAAGATCTTTTATCTTGAGTTCGAGTGGGGGTACAAACTAATTAATATCAAAAAGTAAGACTTACAGTTAAGTTGATGGTATCTCCCGTAGACTTCTCTGAAAAAGAGAAAAAAAGATAAAGCTTTTATATGAAGTTTATTTAATAAAAGAATATTTTTATATAGAACTTAAGTTTATCAACTTTCATAAGTTGTACTTCCCATTGCCCACGGAATTCTCGGAGGGCTAGGTCCGACACACATTTAATAGCTTTTTGAAATAAAAGTGTTAATTACAAACATTTCGTTATGATATTTTTATCAGATTGTATCTTTTTGAAACGCTTATCTCCGGAACAACTGCACCAATTCTTACTGAATGATAGATGGAGCAATATATATTCTTTTGATACCGGAATTCCCGCTAGATAGTGATTTATGTTGAAAAATCTGCGTTTACTATGCGCCTGCATATATTGTATGTATACATACATTTTTCTATTAAATACAACAATTTTGAAAGCATTTAATAAAAACTGATAAATTGGTAGGCAAATTGGTAAGTTATTTTAGTATCATTAAAATTTAGATAATTATACTAAAATAACCAATTTGCCCTAAACGTTTTCTAATAATAAAAATTAAAAGTGAAGCCAAGCTAAAAAAAATGTTAAGTTTTTATAAAAAATCAAAAGTCCTATTGCATTCCCAACGCTTAAAAGAATTAATAGTCGGAATCTATTTTTAATTTAAAAAAAAACTCCCTATGAAAATTTAATCGATTAAAGAATAAATTAAAATAAGTTTAAGTACTTAATTTTTTTAACGTCCAACAATTTACCATTGATTCATTAAAGTTACTGCCTCTGATGCGATCGAGTTATAGGTGCACTAAATTAAAACTTATTTCTATTATTTATATTATGTATATCATCGTTATTTTTCGTTACATACATGGCATTTTTAAAAATATATTGAGATGCAACGGTCAATGTATTAAATTCTTTTAATTTTCGCAAGACTATGACTGTAAACGCAACTAGCACAGAACGGAGTGTCTTAACACTAGGTCACCAAGTTCTCTGCACTACCACGTGCGGCAAACAGCGTGAGGCTGAGTTTTATAACTTTTTTTCGTTATTCTGTGCTTGACGTGGCACAGTGGTACAGGCAACTGTATACGACAGGTTGTGGGTTCGATCCCCTATAGAGGAAATGAAATATTAAATATTTGCTTAATTTCTAAGTCACAAGGCGAAGCGCGTTAAGCTCCGCCACTCAATATGCAATGCCTCAAATTCGGCGGAAAGAGAAAAGAACAGAGTGTCTTAATACTAGGTTCCCAAGTTTTCTCTGACTACCCTGCCAAATGCGGGATAGGGCGTGTAGCTGAGTTTTACAATTTTATTTTGCTATTCGTTTTTCTGCACCATTCTGCGGTCATGTTACTTTACATAAGCAGAAGTAGCGGTCTTAACAATACCATTCCAGAGCTCTAATAGTAGAATCGCTCTCTTTAAATTGGCTTAATGATTGTAGTTTCTCAACGTCTGCATAGTAGTGAAGATTATAAGCGTATTTTGGGTTAGTTTAGAATTATTTGAAAATATTTGCTGTTGAATTTTCAAATAAAATTGTGAGATATAAAAGTGGTTATTGCAAATATTAAATATTCTTGAAAATATTAAATCTATATTTCCACGATTGAGGATCGAGTCCACAAACTGTCGCTTTTACAGTGACAAGCTTATGCTTATGCCAACATACCTCAAATAAATATAAATAAAAGTCTCAGATAAAAGTCAATATATTTAAATTATAAACCATCAATCGTGGCGCAAAGGCACAATCATGTGACAGTAAGAGGTACAGGTTTTGGACTTGATTGCCACTCGAGGAAATGAACTACGTAATATTTTATTTTCTTTGCTCTGGTAAAAATACAAAACGCGGCGTTGACTTCCGGCGCTCAACACACAATGTCTCAAACTCGGCGGAAAGCGGGGAACGAAATGGAATATCTTACTTCTAGGTTCCCAAGTTCCCTCTTCCTACCCTACCAAGTACGTGATACAGTGTGAAGCTACCAAACGCGACATAAGGATGGTAACCATTTTCTCCCACGGTCACCCGCGCACTGAATTTCTTCTAATTCCTAAGACAAAAAGCTGAAGCATAACGGGGCGGCTACTAGGACCCTTGATCTTGACAAGTGCAACGTGTGGAAAATAATACGCTTTCTCCGCCGCGGGCGGCGAAATGCTCATAGCGTGAGTGCTCTAGGGTTAATATTAATGTTCATTTTCATTGAATTTCTAGAAAAAAACTGGGCTTATCGTATCTAAATCTAGTACAAAATTTATAAGTTCCTTTACAACTATATAAGTTCCTTTACGAGTACCTGAATGGTAAAGTTTTGGAACAGCGCCTTACTATATCATGATTTCATTTATAATATGAAACGATATTATCTTTAGAAGATTCTATAATTTTTTGTAAGGCTGAAAGGATTTTATTTACTTGGAAAATGTCTACTTACTATAGCAATATAGGCAAAATTAACTTAGCATAAAGCCACTCCGTGCCTGTAGCGAAATTCAACTCCGCGCTTTGTCTTTATAGAAAAGTGAAGAAATCCATAAAGTAAAGGAGAGTTATAAAATAATACGTATTTTTTAATGTAACTTTCCTGAATGAGGGCTTGTAACCACATCTCCGCTTAATCACGAATATATAGTTGTATCACTTGTGGAAAAGAAAGTAGTGATAAAAATATAAATAATAACACTTCTTACCTTCACTCTCTAATGGACATTTCTTCGTCCTGGTATCCCACTTCTGAAGTGAGAGGATAACCTCACTCCACAGGGTAGTTGACCTTCACTTTCTTATTCACTTTATTTACACTGCACTCAACACTATTCAATTTATACTACTATATTCTACTTTACTATGACTATACACACTTATCACTGGAAAACTTTAACCTTAGTCACTATTACTTAGGACTAGTTGATGCTAAATATTACGTTGGGAATGATCACTTAACTCTGAATTGAGGTGTATATATAACCCAAGCTTAACGAAAGTTCCTTACATTTTAATTATAATTTACAATAAACAGTTTCACTTCCACCACTTATAACACATTTCATTTGTGACTTACCAATCATTTATTATGGCGTTACTCTAAAATCACTACGACTATCATGTTATCATCAATTCATCAATCAATTCTCGGTAAAATAATAGGAAGTTATTGATTGTACTTCGCGGGTAGTGAAGGTGGAAATTATAAATAATTTTACTAATGATCATTTTAATTCAATTATTATCAATTTTAATTCAATTATATTTATCAATTTTAATTCAATTTTGATGATAAAAATACTAAGAGTAAATATCATTATAATTCAATATAAGTTTTAAAATATTTTTATAATAATATTGTCATGGGTCATTTAGTTTTTAACTGAAATAGGCG
>DWMZ01001087.1:0-17828 GCA_018249855.1 Eueides tales michaeli
TTGGAGTGCTTTCAAATGGAAGAACATTTTTCTACTAAGTTTTCTTCAGTAAGGAATGAGTTCTTTTTTGTTTTTTTCTTGTTACGATCTATAATGTTTATGCTGTCATGAAGGCATAAGATTTTTTATGTTTATTATGTTTTTTTTTTCTTTATATGAATTATCTATGAAAAGTAATGTGTATATGTACGAAGACCTCTTATTTCTAAATGACTGACTGACTGAATTAAGCGGCGTTGAACGCTGTAACTTGTACATGTACGCTCCTTGAAAAGTCTAGATCAGTGTTTGTAAGTTTTTTCAGAATTCAATCAAGGACGAGGAAAAAACAGGATTTGCAGACGTAAACGTACACACAAACGACTACTTTTATTTTCATTGAATTTTTAAATTAAAAATAAATTGACGGTTACGGTTATATAAAATAATTAAAATATTTTGTGGTCGAAAAACTCTCTTTACAATGTGATTGAGATGATGGTTAGGCAAACGAGTTTAACTCAGATTAATGCTTATTTAAGATATTTTTATTCCCCACACTCCATGGTAAAGTTAGATAAAATTGATTTTCGCCATACATATAAAAGTATACTTTTCTATGGAACTCGAAGTACCTGGCGTGAGATGCGTATCGGAAAACCTAAGCAGAGTGAAATACTGTAAAATATTTTATAACATACTAACTTTACCCCGCCAGGTCATTTGCATGGACTACATGACGTAAAATTTCGTCTTTTTCCATTCTCTTAGGAAATTCTAGAAATCGTCCCTTAACGTTTCCTTGCACTGCCCAAGAAATGTATATGAAAAAATTTTGCGTTCTACGCCGTGCAGTATTGTCGGAGCTTCGTCTGTCAGTCACTCCTTATATATCTAAGTACATTTCTTAAATAAAAGTCGTACCAACCATAGTATAGAATAAATTCAGTTACTAACTTGTAACTGCTTCAATACGAGGTAACTTAATTCTTCTAACAAAAAATATAGAAAACACAACATAAATGAATTAAAATTAAATATGGATGCATTTTAAACCGATTAATACCTCCTTAAGAATAGCTTATATCGGATTAAAATGTGTTTACTCATATTGTATTGTTGAAAGCAACTTTGTCAAAGTTTGTATAATCTTTTTGGAACAATAAATGGCCTCTTTAATCCTTTGCTTGTGGTTAAATTACTTAAAGTTAAGGAAGGTATCGACCATTCTCAGATTTATGGCTTAAAATTAATAATAATAATTATATTATTATTGTACATATTGTTTTTTTTTATTCAGCTTCACGCTGTATCCCGCACATGGCAGGGTAGGCAGAGGGAACCTGGGAACCTAGTGTTAAGACACTCCGATCCACTTCCCCACTTTCCACCGAATTTGAGGCGTTTCGAGTGGCAGAACTCAACGCCGCGTTTCGCCTTGTTACCAAAGCAGAGAAATGAATATATTAAATATTTAAATTGAAAATATTAAATATTTCATTTCCTCGACTGGGGATCGAACCCACAACCTATCGGTTACAGTCACACGCTTGTGCCTCTGCGCCACGACAGGCCTCAAGTATAAGATAATAAAAAAAAAAATACTTTCACCAAACAAATTTTAGTTGTTTTCACAAGCGCATGACTGTAAGCGACAGGTTGTGGATTCAATCCCCATTAAAGGAAATGAAATATTTAATATTTTCAATTTTAATTTTTAAAGTTTCATTTCTTCGCTCTGGTAATAAGGCAAAAAGTGCGGCGTTGAGTTCCGCTACCTCAAATTCGGCGGAAAGTACGGAAAGTGAAGTGAAAGGGAATGTCTTAACACTAGGTTCCCAAGTTCCCTCTGCCTACCCTGCCATGTGCGGGATGCAGTGTGAAGCTATGTATGTAGGTATTATTTATACATACAGGCACCGGACATTTAACATAGCTTTTAATTATAGTAAATGGTTATGACTCATTTGTTGTGTAGTAAACATTATATACATAATATACGTACAAATATATATGTCTTCTAAGTTTTCGTTAACTTTAAAACGACATGTAATTTTCGTATTTAAATATCAAACTTTATATAATTAATGATTAACTCATTTAAAGAACACAAGTTTTACTTGATTAAGTGTCATTTTGTTTAAAACAAATATATAAAAAAAATATACTTAATACCTAATTTAAATGTTGTAACTCACTATTCTTTGTAAAAAAAATACAAACAAACTAACAAAAAATCATTTTTAATTAACACAAAGAAAACAACACATCAAAAAAATATATAAAACAAAATAAATAAATTAGACACATATAAAAAGGAATATATAAGTTTTAAATACTCACAATATAAGTCGTAGCACTCGCGATAACTTTGTAATTCAGCGAGAGAGGGACACGTCCACCCTCTACACGCGCCCGGACGGTCTGACGCATCCCCTTCGTCTAAGGGATGATACGGAAATGTCGGATTAGTGAAATGAAATACTAATACAGCATACGATGCTTTGTTAAAATATTTAAATTTGAATCGCCGGTATTGGGACCGTCATGGTCGAGCTACAAAGTATCTGGCTGTAAACGCTACGTATATGGGTTCAATTCTGTCTTTGGGGTAATTTTTTGATTACTTCGCTCAGGTAACAAGAGTGTGGTGTGATTTTCTTCAGTCAACACACAATTTCACAAAGAGGTATAATGATAATTTTTTGCAACATTACATTTTTCCATTTTTTTTATTTAGTGCGTTATTTTTGTCGCGTGTTAAGCTATGGAAGAACGACGAGCTTTATTTTCTTACCAGACCGAGGAAATGAGAACACTTCATTTCCGAAATGGGAATCGAATCTCTAACCGTCATGTTTAGATACTTTGCCGTTGCGCTACGACGTCCTGAACCATTTTCAAATTTAATTATATTCATTAAACTTGTACGTAGATAGATCAGTTATAATACAACATATCATACAATGGAATTGATCCGAGGATGGAAACCCAGAAGTAAGAAACGAACCTCAAGAATGCCTATTGGCAATTGTTTTCCCCGTTAGATTTATTTTGACATATTTTGTTCATATTTTTTGGTGACAATTAGGCCAAATGACTGTGACTAATGCATTGAAATGTAAAATGACTTTTTTGTTTTCTCTTACCGTTTTTACTCATACTTGCTTCACAGTTCATCCGGTATTGCGGAATTTTCTCCAATTTCCGCAATACTGTTGATTTACGTAACTCAACGCTGCATTTTATCTTACCGGAGCAAGAAGAGTAAAACAAATGTTATTATTATTGGCCTCAAATAATTAAAAAGCACTTAGTACAGACGTAGTAGCTAGTCTTAAGTGGTTTTAAAATAAAGGTGTTTTTTGTTTTCAAATCGGTGGATAATTGAAGGTTTAAAATACGCAGCCTAAGCCGCAGGATTAGTATATAAAGCATAAGCACCTGAGGCCAGAAAAATCTTTTGCAGCAAATCATGTTCAGACACAATTATGCCAAGATTTTCTTTAACTTTATTTTAAATGAATAACGTATGAAAAAGGGATAGTCATTTTAATTGAGAACTAAGTTATATATATTTTTAAGTCTATAGATACTCATTTTTTTTTTAATAGAAATTGAGTTTTTATGTATATTACTTATATTAGAATATTTAATAATTATATATAGATAATTAGTAGAGTAATACATAAAGTAATATAGACATATATGTAGAGTAATTTAAAAATAGCAATGATACGATATTAAAACAAAAAGCTAAGATGTAAAATTTGTGCCGCTCTGTTTGTCTTACACTCCAACCTAGTCGCTGAAACCGATTTCACTATTACATAGAGGAGGTTGTGGAGTTCCGGGGGTTCTCGTAGGATCATCATAAACGTGGAAAAAAACGTTTACCGCGTGTCTGTAGCTACTCACCGGGTAAAGTAACCATACATTTTAAAATATGACAAAAATTAATTTAAAAAATTAATAACTAAAATAACATTTTTTTAAAAAAACAATATTTAATTTAAGAAATTAATAACTAAAATAACAAATATTTTTTAAAAATAATATTAAATAAATAATCGCAGGTACAGATCTAGCGGGCGAAGCAGCACACGGACTCATAAGTGAAAAGAAATTGAAAATTTAAACAATTAAAATAATTTCTTAATACTAATAATTTCTATCGCGACTCGAGAAAATGTAATTTTAATATTTTTAAATTAAATATTTCATTTTCCTTTGATTTCGTCGCTTTGGTATTAAAGTAAAGTGCGAGGTTGAGCTCCGCATCGAATGTCTCAAATTCAGCGGAGAGTGGAAAACGGAACAGAGTGTCTTAACACTAGGTTCTCAATTTCCTCTATCTAGGAGTATTGGATAACTAATAAAAAGTGGTCAAGTGCGAGTCATTCAGTCAGTCAGTTTCATAAATGTGGATGTATGAGAAATACCTTATTGTTGTTTATTGCGTGACGTTATGTATACATTTTAATTTTGTATTTTTTTTCTATGGTATAATAGTATTCTATGATGTAGTAGAATATAAAATTTCACATTTCAATATTTTCGTAAATTTGTATTGTAAGTTCTCACAATGTGCCAAATTTCACAATCGCCTAAAGTTGTGAAGTTTCCACGGGCTTAGTTAAACGGCGAATTTATTACAAAATGCAGCAAAAACGATGCACAAATGCTTTTTTGATTGTGGTCACTAAGAAGCTTGTTTTCGCTGTGCTTCAAGGAATCGTAGACCTGATTATTTGATACTTATTTGAATGTGATACCTCCATGCGATCTCAAAATAAATGGTGATGACAGACAAGCAATAAAGTGATCTTATAATAGTTCCGCGTTTTTTTGGGGTACGGTACCCTGACACTAATTGTAGATTTGACAGCGTATTATTTTTGCAAATCGTTCATATTAACGTCTCCATTTTTTTTGGTTTTTTTTCTTTGAATTTTTCTTTTCTGTTAGAAACTTGTTTATTATCCCTAACTGAATATTACAATTATACTATAGATATTTTTTAAACTTATTATAATAAAATCTAAC
This sequence comes from Eueides tales michaeli, assembly GCA_018249855.1. Taxonomy (NCBI): domain Eukaryota; kingdom Metazoa; phylum Arthropoda; class Insecta; order Lepidoptera; family Nymphalidae; genus Eueides; species Eueides tales. The sequence goes on from DWMZ01001087.1 coordinate 5,026, forward strand.
ACTTTATAAGTCAATTAAAAGTTTTATATATCAAAGTTAGTTTTTTAAAGATTCTTTTGGGATTTTCTAATTGTATAATACAGTTTCCGGTGATATTAATTATACATCTATTGTATAAAATAAATATAGACCATTCGCAACACTGTTAATTAAAACACATAAATACCAATTTAAATGTCACAACGCTATTTGTTTGTTTTGCTTTCTTCACTCTGGTCACACGCAATGCATCAAACTCGGCTGAAAGTGGGGAACATAAGAGGAATGGAGTGTGTTAACACTAGGTTCACAAGTTCCGTCTGCTTATATATATAGCCATCTATGATTTCCTTAATAAATGAATAATCAAACACAAAAATAGCCTTACAATTCGGAGTAGATCCTGAGATTAACGCATTCAACCAAAGAAACTCTAAAGCTTTGTAATATAAGTATAGAAGTATTCAATAGTATAGACAGGCAGAAAAGGCTCAGTATCATTCGATTTTGAAACATTGTAAGAATCCAAGTAGTTTGAGAAATATTGAACCAAAGAAACATAAACATTTTTTATTAACTACTTTTGGAGACTATCGGAGCGCAGAGGCACCAACATGCGACTGTAATCGCTGCAGACTGTATATTTTAGCCCCAGTCGAGGAAATCATATATTATATTATTATCGAGGAAATTAAATATTGTATACTTCTTAGTTTCTCGCTCTCCTAACAACAAAGTGTGGCGTTGAGTTCCATCTTTCAACACCTAATGCTTCCAATTTGGCAGAAAGCTTGGAACGGATGTGCCTTAATGCGGATAGCGTACCTTAACACTAAGTTAACAGATTCCCTCTGCCTAAAAACAAAATATTGTCTATTGAAGGATTTAAATCTAAAATCATCATGGAGAGTCACATTCGCAGGTTAGTCACGATAGCGCCTCAGTTAATTAATATGGAAGTTTAATATTTAACTACTCGTTGTAATAGTTATAACGTGTACCGTAAAGTTTACCATCATATAATTTACAAGACAATATTTATTTAGGATCTGCGGTAGTAAGCACGCAGCTCATGTGCGCAATTACGTTATATGTATGTGTAGTACACCCTGTAAGTGCTATGTTCGTAGGTTCGATTCCCACTCGAGATAATTTACTTTCATTTCGTTGGCTTTCAGTTACTTAACACGAAGTATGTGTAACGATAGTATCTTTTCGCTCGGTTACCTCTGCCTACCCTACTACATGCGCCTGAATAAGAAACATAGTTCTATAAAATTTGGTTCAGCTGTTCTAGGGATTAACAAAGACCAACACACATTCGTATAAATTACTGTATTAAATTTACATTTGAAAAACCATAGTTGTTTTGGAAACGCAGGCGTACTTTTAAGTTTTATTGATATGTATAAATACTTCAGCTTTATAATATTAGTATAGATATTAATATTATAAAACTGAAGAATTTTGTTTGTTTGTTCGCTTGAACGCGCTAATCTCAGAAACTACTAGTCCGATTTGAAAAAAAAATCAGTGTTAGATAGCCCATTTATCGAGGAAGGCTATAGGCTATATATCATCACGCCAAGACCAATAAGACCGGAGCACTAATTAAGAATGTTTTAAAATCGGAGGATATTTTTCCTAATTGAGAGTTTCCGCTGCGTCCGATGCGTAAACGGTTAAAGTTTCGCAAAAATCATATATTATATATTATAAAGATAAAATCTTGTATTATGTATTATATATTCTGTCGAATTGTTCTCCTTTAAAAGTTCTAAAAAAAAGTCCGTAACAGCATAATGTTCTAAAATAATGCATTATGTGCGAAGGTGTTTTAGTAAACAATTCTTATTCAAATAAATACGTTATTCATCACAAGTATTTCATTTAAAACAATATTGCCCTTAATATCATTCGATTTAAATGAATACGGCTACTACTCTATTTTTCAAACCCCACGTGATAAGAGTGGACAAACTTAACAAGTTTCCCTTTTCATAGCAAAACATTTGCCGGCTAGTATTCTCATATCAGTATAGAAGGCATAATAATATAAAATCATAATGTGAAAAGTAAATTTATTACACATAATACAATTTTCATCAAAATAAATCTTTTTTAATAAATTACTGTTGCGATAGACGTGGGTTCAAATCTCACTCAAGGGAAAAAATATTTTAAATGTACGAGTATGTAGGTGTCTGCCGTTTAGTAGAAAAGATCATTACGAGTTTTTGTTGTGGCTATATAACTCATGGTAAGTTCTATTGTCATCATGACAAAGCGTGGGAGAAGGTTAGAGGCAAATAAAATAAATGTAAATAACAAAATATATACTTTTTTACTATTTTTAAAGTGTTATTCCACACTTAGGAAAGAAAAATACTAAATTTAAAAACGTATAAAAATTTGGACGAAGCAGGATTTGAAATAAATATATACTTTTTTTTTATAGCTTCACGCTGTATCCCGCACATGGCAGGGTAGGCAGAGGAAACTTGGGAACCTAGTGTTAAGACACTCCGTTCCACTTTCGTTTCCCACTTTCCGCCGATTTTGAGGCATTGCGTGTTGAGTAGCGGAACTCAATGCCGCGCTTTGCCTTAATACCAGAGCGAGAAATGAAAACATTAAATATTTAAATTGAAAATACTTCATTTCCTCGACTGGGGGATCGAACCCAGACCTGTCGGTTACAGGCAACGCTTGTACCGTTGCGCCACGACAGCCCTCAATATATATATATATATATATATATATATATATATATATATATATATATATATATATATATATATATATATATATATATATATATATATATATATATATATATATAAATTACATAATATATAAACGTAAATATCAAATAATGTGCCTCAAGAATTCAGTGAAAAATGGGAAACAGTAGGTTTTAACACTGAATTCCCAAGTTCCCTCTGCCTTCCCAGCTATGTGTGGGATGTAGTGTGAAGCTATATACTAAAATGAGTCGTTAGGCAGTATCTAACTATTTAGTTAGATGATTATAGTTTCAATTCCCACTCGAGAGAGTGATATTATTTTAATGATTTCCACTTTCTTGAATTGATATATAATGCGGCGTTCAGTTCTGTTCTGTTGCATAAAAGAACTGAACGCCGCATTATATACCTACAGGTATAGTCCCAATTAATAAGGAGAATCTGGAGAAAGACACCCATCTTAACCTAAAACTATGCTCCTTCTACCTACCCTACTATTTATAAAAATCAAGAATAAATACTATCTAAAGTATAAAACGTCATAAGTTTTTATAAAGCCTTGCATTTCCTTTAATGGGGCTCCAACCGGAAAATTAGTGGCTCGACCGTTTGGAAGGACTGCGTTGTACCCAGGATCCGTTTCCGGTAGTAAGTCGCTCATTGAAATGTACTCTGCAAAGTGTTCAATTTAAACATGGTTATATTGACTTTTGGCTTTTAGAAATGATGTTTTCGTGTGACAAATATATTATATTTCTCTGTTATTTACAGGCTTGATTGATTGGGCACAAGCGTGTGACTGTGAACGTAACAGGTTGTGGGTTCGATCCCCATTTGAAGATCTGAAATATTTAATATTTTTATTACTTCTTGAGGTCCGCCACTTAACTAACACACAATACCTTAAATAGTCAGAAAGTAAAGAAAGGAACGGAGTGTATTAATACTGGGTTCCCAGGTTCCCTATACCCAGTAAAAATAAGATAAGATAAGACAAGATAAGCGATAAGATATCACGTGTATTTACTTTTTCGTCAAACGCGTAGGGTAGGTCCGTATACGTATTTTCTGATTGAGTTCATCGAGTTAAGTCGAATTATCGCCAAATCTTGAAAAAGTTGCGTTAGAAGGACAAACACAATAGTTAGATTTTAATGAAATCTACTAAAAAAATCGAAAAAAAACATCACGTGATTAATGGACAGCCCCTAAGCATTTCGAAAATATTTTTATTTATTGTATTTCCAGGAAGTAACCCTACATGTTCTCATTTAGGATTTTATTCTGTTTTATATATGTGTTTGTGGTTGAATTTGTATTAACTACGATAGTAATTTACGATTTTTGCTTAAACAGTATGTACATTATAAAACAGTGTTAAATAAACTAAGCTCTAGCCGTGACTAGACTTTTATTATTCACCAATAAATTAATATAAAGGTAAGCATCGACTGTAGATATAAAATATGCCAACAGAGGGGTAGATCTGAACATTACCAGCCAGTTCAGTGGACGGCTTCCGTATATAAGTAAATAAACTAAAAACGAACATTTATTATACGATATATACATTCTTTAAATTATATTTTAAATTAATAAATTAATTAAAATATTGAATCCATATATATAATGTCGATAGATGTGTCGACATTATTTGTATGCCAGGCCTGCATGTACCTGTGCAGGCAGAAGTAGCTTAGTGTATATAATATAATTGTATCACAAATATCGAGACATTTCGTTTGAAGTGGTGGACCTTAAAGCCAAGGGCATGAAAGTAAATTCACCACCTCGAGTGGGAATCGAACCTACGAACATTACACTTACAGGGTGTACGACACATACATACAACGTAATTGCGCACATGAGCTGCGTGCTTACTACCGCAGATCCTAAACAAATATTGTCTTGTAAATTATATGATAGTAAACTTTACGGTACATGTTATAACTATTATACAAACGTGTAGTTAAATATTAAACTTCCATACTAATTAACTGAGTCGCTATCGTGACTAAGCTGCAATATTCAAGATATCATGTAGAGACATGATGATTTTAGATTTAAATCCTTCAATAGACAATATTTTGTTCTTAGGCCGGAGGGAATCTGTTAGCTTAGTGTTAAGGTACGCTATCCTCATTAAGGCACATCCGTTCCAAACTTTCTACCAAATTGGAAGCATTAGGTGTTGAAAGACGGAACTCAACGCCACACTTTGTTGTTAGGAGAGCGAGAAAATAAAAACTATATAATATTTAATTTCTAATATATGATCTCTTCGACTGTGGTTAAAATATAAAATCTGAGGCGATTACAGTCGCACGTTGGTGTCTCTCCACTCCAACAGGCTTCAAAAAGTAGTTAATAAAAAATATTTGTTTCTTTTGTTCAATATTTCTCAATCTACTTGGATTCTTACAACGTTTTAAAATCAAGCGATACAGAACCTTTTCTGCCTGTCTGTACTATTCAATACTTCTATACTAATATCAAAAAGCTTTAGAATTTCTTTGGTTGAATGCGTGAATCTCAGGAACTAATGATCAGTATAGTAAAGCTATGTTTGTGTTTGCTATTTCATTAATTAAGGAAACCATTAGAAGACTATATTATATACCATACCATATGCAAGCGTTATGTGCCATAGAGTCATATCATCATATCCCATTTGTCTATGGCAATGAAACCACAGGTAAATGCTAGTCTTATATAATGGGCAAAGTTAAAAACAAATATCGTTAAATGTTAAATCTTTCATATTAATTAACTTTTTGATGAGCATTAAATAAGCTTGACGTAAGCAAACAGCGTTGTGACATTTAAATTGGCATTTATGTGTTTTAATTAACAGTGTTGCGAATGGTCTATATTTATTTTATACAATCGATGTATAAATAATATCACCGGAAACTGTTTTATACAATTATAAAATCCCAAAAGCATCTTTAAAAAACTAACTTTGATATATAAAACTTTTAATTGACTTATAAAGGGTTAGATTTTATTATAATAAGTTTAAAAAATATCTATAGTATAATTGTAATATTCAGTTAGGGATAATAAACAAGTTTCTAACAGAAAAAAAAAATTCTAAAGAAAAAAAGACAAAAAAAATGGAGACGTTAATATGAACGATTTGCAAAAATAACACGCTGTCAAATCTACAATTAGTGTCAGGGTACCGTACCCCAAAAAAACGCGGAACTATTATAAGATCACTTTATTGTTTGTCTGTCATGACCATTTATTTTGAGATCGCATGGAGGTATCACATTCAAATAAGTATCAAATAATCAGGTCTACGATTCCTTGAAGCACAGCGAAAACAAGCTTCTTAGTGAACGCAATCAAAAAGGCATTTGTGCATCGTTTTTTGCTGCATTTCGTAATAAATTCGCCGTTTAACTTTGCCCGTGGAAACTTTACAACTTTAGGCGATTGTGAAATTTGGCACATTGTGAGAACTTATACAATACAAATTTACGAAAATATTGAAATGTGAAATTTTGTATTCTACTACATCATAGAATACTATTATACCATAGAAAAAAAATCCAAAATTATAATTTATATATAACGTCACGCAATAAACAACAATAAGGTATTTCTCATACATCCACATATATGAAATTGACTGACTGAATAAGTCGCACTTGACCACTTTTTATTAGTTATCCAATATAATATATAATAATCCAATATAATCCTAGACAGAGGGAAATTGAGAACCTAGTGTTAAGACACTCTGTTCCGTTTTCCACTCTCCGCCGAATTTGAGACATTCGATGCGGAACTCAACCTCGCACTTTACTTTAATACCAAAGCGACGAAATCAAAGGAAAATTAAATATTTAATTTAAAAATATTAAAATAACATTTTCTCCAGTCGGGATAGAAATTATTAGTTAGTATTAAGAAATTATTTTAATTGTTTAAATTTTCAATTTCTTTTCACTTATGAGTTCTTGTGCTGCTTCGCCCGCTAGATCTGTACCTACGATTATTTATTTAATATTATTTTAAAAAAATATTTGTTATTTTAGTTATTAATTTCTTAAATTAAATATTGTCATATTTAAAAATGTATGGTTAATTTACCCGGTGAGTAGCTACAGACACGCGGTAAACGTTTTTTCCCACGTTTATGATGATCCCACAAGAACCCCCGGAACTCCACAACCTCCTCTATGTAATAGTGAAATCGGTTTCAGCGATTAGGTTGGACTGTAAGACAAACAGAGCGGCACAAATTTTACATCTTAGCTTTTTGTTTTAATATCGTATCATTATTGTTTTCAAATTACTCTACATATATGTCTATATTACTTTATATATTACTCTACTAATTAGCTATATATAATTATTAAATATTCTAATATAAGTAATATACATAAAAACTCAATTTCTATTTAAAAAAAATGAGTATCTATAGACTTAAAAATATATATAACTTAGTTCTCAATTAAAATGACTATCCCTTTTTCATACGTTATTCATTTAAAATAAAGTTAAAGAAAATCTTGGCATAATTGTGTCTGAACATGATTTGCTGCAAAAGATTTTTCTGGCCTCAGGTGCTTATGCTTTATATACTAATCCTGCGGCTTAGGCTGCGTATTTATAAACCTTCAATTATCCACCGATTTGAAAAAAAACACCTTTATTTTAAAACCACTTAAGACTAGCTACTACGTCTGTACAAAGTGCTTTTTAATTATTTGAGGCCAATAATAATAACATTTGTTTTACTCTTTTTGCTCCGGTAAGATAAAATGCAGCGTTGAGTTACGTAAATCAACAGTATTGCGGAAATTGGAGAAAATTCCGCAATACCGGATGAACTGTGAAGCAAGTATGAGTAAAAAAGGTAACATAAAACAAAAAAGTCATTTTACATTTCAGTGCATTAGCCACAGTCATTTGGCCTTTGTCACCATAAAATATAAACAAAATATGTCAAAATAAATCTAACGGGGAAAACAATTGCCAATAGGCATTCTTGAGGTTCGTTTCTTACTTCTGGGTTTCCATCCTCGGATCAATTCCATTGTATGTTGATATGTTGTATTATAACTGATCTATCTACGTACAAGTTTAATGAATATAATTAAATTTGAAAATGGTTCAGGACGTCGTAGCGCAACGGCAAAGTATCTAAACATGACAGTTAGAGATTCGATTCCCGTTTCGGAAATTAAGTGTTTTCATTTCCGCGGTCTGGTAAGAATATAAAGCTCGTCGTTCTTCCATAGCTTAACACGCGACAAAAATAACGCACTAAATGAAAAAAATGGAAGAATGCAATTTTGCAAAAAAATATCATACCTCTTTGTAAAATTGCGTGTTGACTGAAGAAAATCACACCACACTCTTGTTACCTGAGCGAAGTAATCAAAAAAATTACCCCAAAGACAGAATTGAATCCATAAACGTAGCGTTTACAGCCAGATGCTTTGTAGCTCGTCCATGACGGTCCCAATACCGGCGATTCAAATTTAAATCTTTTAACAAAGCATCGTAGCTATATTAATATTTCATTTCACTATTTCCGACATTTCCGTATCATCCCTTAGACTAAGGGGATGCGTCAGACCGTCCGGGCGCGTGTAGAGGGTGGACGTGTCCCTCTCTCGCTGAATTACAAAGTTATCGCGAGTGCTACGACTTATATTGTGAGTATTTAAAACTTATATATTCCTTTTTATAAGTGTCTAATTTATTTATTTTGTTTTATATATTTTTTTGATGTGTTGTTTTCTTTGCGTTAATTATAAATGATTTTTTGTCAGTTTGTTTGTGTTTTTTTAAAATAATAAATAGTGTAATATAACATTTAAACTAGGTATTAAGTATATTTCTTTTAAAAAAAATAACACCTAATCAAGTAAAGCTTGTGTTCTTTAAATGAGTTAATCATTAATTATATAAAGTTTCATATTTAAATACTAAAATTACATGTCGTTTTAAAGTTAACGAAAACTTAGAAGACATATATATTTGTACGTATATTATGTATATAATGTTTACTACACAACAAATGAGTCATAACCATTTACTACAATTAAAAGCTATGATAAATGTGCGGTGCCTGTATGTATAAAATAATACATACATACCTAGCTTCACGCTGCATCCCGCACATGGCAGGGTAGGCAGAGGGAACTTGGGAACCTAGTGTTAAGACATTCCATTTCACTTCACTTTCCCTACTTTCCGCCGAATTTGAGGCATTACGTGTTGAGTAACGGAACTCAACGCCGCACATTTTGCCTTTTTACCAGAGCGAAGAAATGAAACAATAAATATTAAAATTGAAAATATTAAATATTTCATTTCCTTTAGTGGGGATTGAATTCACAACCTGTCGCTTACAGTCATGCGCTTGTGAAAACATCTAAAATTTGTTTGGTGAAAGTATTTTTTTTTATTATCTTATACTTGAGGCCTGTCGTGGCGCAGCGTCACAAGCGTGTGACTGTAACCGATAGGTTGTGGGTTCGATCCCCAGTCGAGGAAATGAAATATTTAATATTTTCAATTTAAATATTTAATATATTCATTTCTCTGCTTTGGTAATAAGGCAAAACGCGACGTTGAGTTGTGCCACTCGAAACGCCTCAAATTCGGTGGAAAGTGGGAAGTGGATCGGAGTGTCTTAACACTAGGTTCCCAGGTTCCCTTTTCCTACCCTGCCATGTGCGGGATACAGCGTGAAGCTGAATAAAAGAAAACAATATGTACATAAATCTGAGAATGGTCGATACCTTCCTTAACTTTAAGTAATTTAACCACAAGCAAAGGATTAAAGAGCCCATTTATTGTACCAAAAAGATTATACAAACTTTGACAAAGTTGCTTTCAACAATACAATATGAGTAAACACAATTTAATCCGATATAAGCTATTCTTAAGGAGGTATTAATCGGTTTAAAATGCATCCATATTTAATTTTAATTCATTTATGTCTTTGTCTTTTCTATATTTTTTGTTAGAAGAATTAAGTTACCTAGTATTGCAGAAGTTACAAGTTAGTAACTGAATATATCTATACTATGGTTGGTACGACTTTTATTTAAGAAATGTACTTAGATATATAAGGAGTGACTGACAGACGAAGCTCCGACAATACTGCACGGCGTAGAACGCAAATTTTTTTCATATACATTTCTTGGGCAGTGCAAGGAAACGTTAAGGGACGATTTCTAAAATTTCCTAAGAGAATGGAAAAAGACGAAATTTTACGTCATGTAGTCCATGCAAATGACCTGGCGGGGTAAAGTTAGTATGTTATAAAATATTTTACAGTATTTCACTCTGCTTACGTTTTCCGATACGCATCTCACGCCAGGTACTTCGAGTTCCATAGAAAAATATACTTTTTAGATGTATGGCGAAAATCAATTTTATCTAACTTTACCATGGAGTGTGGGGAATAAAAATATCTTAAATAAGCATTAATCTGAGTTAAACTCGTTTGCCTAACCATCATCTCATTCACCTTGTAAAGAGAATTTTTCGACCACAAAATATTTTTATTATTTCATATAACCGTACCCGTAAATTTATTTTTAATTTAAGAATTCAATGAAAATAAAAGTAGTCGTTTGTGTGTACGCTTACGCCTGAAAATCCTGTTTTTTCCTCGTCCTTGATCGAATTCTGAAAAAACTTACAAACACTGTTCTATACTTTTCAAGGAGCGTACATGTACAAGTTTCAGCGTTCAACGCCGCTTAATTCAGTCAGTCAGTCATTTAGAAATAAGAGGTCTTCGTACATATGTATATACACATTACTTTTCATAGATAACTCATATAAAGAAAAAAAAACATAATAAACGCTAGACAAAAAATCTTATGCCTTCATGACAGCATAAACATTATAGATCGTAACAAGAAAAAAACAAAAAAGAACTCATTCCTTACTGAAGAAAACTTAGTAGAAAAATGTTCTTCCATTTGAAAGCACTCCAATGTGCGAGACGAGTGTTTCCGAAGGGGTGGCGGTTCCAATCCCTTCTCAGACGGCATACCTATATAAATACATCTTAGACAAACATCTATATAACACTCTCTTTAAATAAGAGTGACATAATATTTTTGTCTGCTTTATGTAAAAGCTGATAATAAAATTTAAATTTTATTCTCCATTCTAAGAGCTGTCTAACTTTTAAAGTTTTTGCACTTTCAATTATTATTTAATAGGAATTGATTTGTTAAAAGTTTTTTTCTCACAATGCGTTTGCGAAGACATAAGCAAGCGGTCGCTGTTGAACAAAGAAGTTTTTATTATTAACAAAGATATTTTTTGTAGTTTCACGCTGTATTCAGCATTCCGTAGGATAGATAGAGGAATATATTTAAGACATTACACCCAATTTTCGAGACATTACGCGAGTCATGGAGCTTAACACCACGCTTTAACGTAACAATCAATCAGAAAGCTATAAAGTGAGTTTACTAAAGTAAATCTGCTATCTCTTAATTGTGATCGACGTATAAAAATTGATTTGGATGCAAATGTATTGGTGCGGGATTGGCTTTGTTACGTCACTGTCACGCAGTTTTATTGCAGTGCAGGAATATGAAAAAGCTTAATCGTAAAAAACTTCTTTGTTAACAATTTGCATTATATAGATTTTGTTGCTGTTAAGCTGTATCCTGCATATAGCAAGGTTGGCAGCATACTTAATGCAGACACTGTTTCTCACTTTCCGTATTTTTCGAGACGTTACTTGATGGTGGCGAAATTCAACGCCGTGTTTTGTATTGTTATCAGAACGCACAACAATTATTTTTTGTTTATACACTTTATTGTGCACATAGGCAGAGATCCCTGGAAACCTAGTGTTAAGACACTCCGTTCGAATTCCAAGAACACTTTTATTTCCCACCGTCTGCAAACGGAGCGACAGAAGTAAATACCAATTCATTTCTTTGTTGCTCAGGATCGAACCTACAACCGTTGCGTGTACAGTCACATGCTTATGCCCTTGCGCCAGGATATCGTCTCTGATGTCTTCTGAAATAATAATAGAAATAATATACTGTAAAAGGCAATATTGATATACATAAAATGAACAGCGTATCTATTGTATTTATATGGACAAGAATTAATTTTACATCGCTTTAAATAGTTTCGCGAACTAACCTTAATATAAACGTGGTTTAAATATTTGGTATTTAGAAAATAGACATATTCCGCTGTTGTGTACTTTGTTTTAAAGCTTTTAAAGAGAAACAATTCCTGGATTTTGCGTAGCTTTGACAATTTACATAGCGCACGCACTCACTGCGCTCGTTCTGGAATTCTCCTGATTTTACAATATATTTTTTAATTTTTTCCAAACATTTATACCTTAGTGTGATCAAGAAAAGCCTTTAGCCTGCTTTGATAAATGCGTTATGTAATACTAAAACGATTTTTTCAAATCGAACCATAACTTCCTTAAACAAACTCAGCTTCACACTGTTTCCCGTACTTGGTAGGATAGGCAAAGGGAATTTGAAAACCTAGTGTTAAGAAATTCCGTTCTGTTCCGCCAAATTTAAGGCATTGCGTGTTAAGTGGCGGAACTCATCGCCGCGCTTTGCTTTGTTACCAGATAGAATAAAGAAAAAATGTGAAATAATATTAATTAAACAGCATTCTCTCTTGCCAAACGTTAATTCTAAGGAATTGTCTTTGGGTAGCGGAAATTTGTAAAAATCTCCCTGCAGAGATGCTAGGAACATAAATAAGTTGTAACAAGCGTATAAAAATTTCGACGGAGTTCGGTGAGAACGAATGGCTTAGTGGTCAGAGCGCTTGGACGGATTCCAAGAGGCGCGGGTTCAAACCCTGTCCCCTAGTGGGGATTGAACCGAAAACCTGTCGCGCTTACAGTCACACGCACTCACACGCCTCAAACAACTTTCTTTTATAATTTTAAACATCAATATAGTATGGATTGTTTATAAGTAACTAAAATAATAAGCAGTCACTCCATTCTTCCAAAGAGATAAGCAGATTTCTCACTAATACTAAAATAAATTATACTTAACACCTCTAAAAGACATAAACGAAGGGAAAAAG
>DWMZ01001088.1:0-17827 GCA_018249855.1 Eueides tales michaeli
TGTGTACACTTTTACAATAGGATCCCAGAAAACGTCCGAGAATTTTCTATTTCACATTTTAAAAATGTTGTGAAAAGACGTTTGTGTGTTAACGATTGCATATTAACGATTTTATAAATGATAACACACCTTCGAAATAAAATGCTCGCTCCAGGCTATTTTAAATGTATCATTGTCACATAATTATATGATGTAAAATTTTGATTAAAAAAATACATGTCCAGACTGGGTGTCTTTCGCCAGTTCTTCTCAGGTCTGAGGCAGTAACTTTAGTGAACTGGTGGTAAATTGTTTGACGTTCAAAAAACGAAGCTTGTAACTTATTATTTTGAATAAAAATATTTGAATTTGAATTTGAATATACTCTGTGCCGTTGTTTCAGGACGATTTGAAATTAGTATTGTTTAATATTAAACATTTACATCATTTTTTTTAAATTTATATTAACATATAAATTTAAAAAAAATGAGGCATTTCGTGGCGAATGTAAACGCGACAAGTGATAGGCTCGATCCCCACTCAAGGAAATGAAATATTTAATATTTTCATGTCTTCACTCTGGTAACGAGGCAAAGTGCAGTTAGAAAGTTGGGAACGGAAATACCTTAATGGGAACGGTGTATCCCAAAGGTTCCGATGTTCCCCATACCTGCCACGAAAACGTACGTGGCAGGTATGGGGTGTTCCCCATGCCTGCCATGGGAACCACAGGAACAGTGTGAAACTAAAGAAAATATTACAATAACCGACAGCACTGTGTCCTAGAGAAACAATGTGACTGTCAAACTATGGTACCGGGTTCGATCACAATGCAATTTGCTAAAGGACATAATTTCGTAATATTTTATAATGATAAGAAATATTTAAAAATGATTACGCATTCACAAATTTCAATGTGAAGCGTCGATCGTCGTGTGGGCGGGAGCAATGACCGAGCTCATACCTGTTTGTTAAACTTTAAAACTTAAGATTAATCTACGAGGCCTGTCGTGGCGCAGCGGCAAAAGCGTGTGGCTGTAACTGACAGGTTCTGGGTTCGATCCTCAGTCGAGGAAATGAAATATTTAATATATTCAATTTAAATATTTAATGTTTCATTTCTTCGCTCTGGTAATAAGACAAAGCGCGGCGTTGAGTTCCGCCACTCAACACGCGATGCCACAAATTCGGCGGAAAGTAGGAGAACGGAAGTGGAACGGAGTGTCTTAACACTAGATTCCCGAGTTCCCTCTGACTACCCTGTCATGTGCGGGATACAGCGTGAAGCAAAAAAAAAAGATTGATCTACATATAATTACATATATGTACTTTTAATCATCTTTCGGATAATCTATTGAAATTTTAATATACTTATTGGAAAGTTACTATATTTAGGGTTTCGCTTAGGTATTTGAAGCCGACGCGACTCGGTAATATGAACGCTCTGTTCCAACAGAAACCCAGAAATACGGATGTGACTGTACACTAGTAGGAATTGAACCCATAACCGTATGGGTATGTTTGCCAACATTTCAGATATGTTCACATTTACTTACTAATTATACGAGGTTAACGTCGTAAAGTACGGTTGTTAACAACATAATGTTAAATTTATTTAAAAAATATTTTCTATACTTAGGAAAAAAATTAAACACTTGGGTTCCGCCTCTCAATACCCAATATCTCATCAGCAAAAAGTGATGAGTGTAAGTAGGATCTCTAAAACTGACAGTTATAATTGTCACTATCGCTATATATTAACACGTGATCTGATTAAAAACATATGATGCAAAACTTTTTTTTTATTTAATAGACAAGGCAAATAAGCGTACGGGTCACCTGATGGTAAGTGATCATCACCACCCACGGCCCCGTGTAACACCAGGGGAGCTACAGGAGCGTTGCCGGCCTTTTAGGTGAAGGCAAACGTGCTTTTTGAAGGTACCCATGTCGTATAGACCTGGAAATACTGCCGCTGGTAGATCGTTCCACAGAAGTGTGGCGCGTGGAAGAAAATTCCTACGAAACCGCACAGTAATGGAGTGCCACGTGGCATTGCCCGGCGTTGCGTGGCGTGGTATTTTAGCCTGTGAAACTTACTACAGATACGTGAAGAGGCCTCTGTGACTTGTCAACAATTGACGTATGACTCTTTTGTTAGGTTAATTAGTCCGACGTTGCCAAATACGTAATTTTTGTTAAGTTACTTCTACAAATATTATTATGTATTTTTTAATATTTAAAATTTGTTGTTAAATAATGGTTTAATTCAAATTATTTGGATATATTTAATTGAAATTATTAATTGTGAGGAGGTTTGACGTGAAACGACAGGTTGTGTGTTCGATACACACTAGAGAAAATGAAATATTTTTACTATTTTTAAAGTGTTATTCCACACTTAGGAAAGAAAAATACTAAATTTAAAAACGTATAAAAACTTGAAAGAAGCAGGTTTTGAACCCGCGCCTCTTGGAAACCGTCCAAGCGCTCTGACCACTAAGCCATTCGTTTTCACCGAGCTCCGTCGTAATCTTTATACGCTTGTCACAACTTAAACTAGAGATGCTAACAACATAAATAAGTTGTAACAAGCGTATAAATAGTGCTTCGTTCAAATTTTTATACTTTATTAAATTTAGTATTTTGAAAATGAAATATTTAATATTTTCATTTCTTCACTCTGGCAACGAGGTCAGGCGCGTGGTTGGGTTTCGCCACTTAACACGCAATTTCTTTAATTGAGCAGCAAATGCGGAACGGAACGTCTTAATACTAGGTTCCCAGGTTCCCTCTGCCTCCCTTGCTGCGGGATACAGAGTTAGGCTAAAGAAAAAGTATTCACCGATATACCTATACCGATATATCAAACTTTCAGACGACTGAACGAATTTTAATACGGTTTTTACTAATAAATTTAGGAGTTTAAAATGAATAATTATATACTATATTACAATTGAGAATGTTAGTGTTATTTTAATATTCGTTTTCACACAAAAAACGTAAAATATAATCGTGTACATTACGCGGGCGAAGTCGCAGGCCAAAAATAGTATATTAAAGAACTAAACTATATCGAAAATTCTTATTTGAATTATCATCTACACCATAAAATCTTGTACATTGCTTTGACATTTAATTTTAAACGCGGTCTATGTTAAGGATAAACCATATTTAATATGACGTTTGTGTAGAAGCGCCAAAATTGCCGCATGAATTGGTTTCCGCTCGCGGCTTTCTTGCATTATCATTGTTTTCTAATATTAATGGGGCCTGTCGTGGCGCAGCGGCACCAGCGTGTGACTGTAACCGACAGGTTGTGGGTTCGATACACACTCGACGAAATGAAATATTTAATATTTACAATTTAATATTGAATGTTTTCATTACATCGCTCTGGTAACAAGGCAAAACGCGGCGTTGAGTTCCGCCACTCAATACGCAAAGCCTCAAATTCGGCCGAACGTGGTGAGCGGAAATGGAAGTGTCTTAAAATTAGGTTCCCAAGTTCCCTCTGCCTAACCTGCCATGTGCGGGATATAACGTGAAGCTGGGAATAATATAAATATCATTTTAAAAACAATTTCTATCATTATATTGAAAAGTAAGAATTCAGCTAATTCAATATAACAGTTACTTATAGCCATTTTGTAGAACAATATTCTTTGAATTTATAAATATTTTTTTATTTATAAGTGGATTGAAATAAAACAACAATAACTATAAATATTTGGGGAAGTGTAAGTTAGTCAAGACGTTTCTGAGGTAATCGTGAACAAACGCACAGACAAACAGACAATTTTAATATAATAATAATTAAATGCACCCATTATTTTTTTTTTTAAATATGTTCCATGTACAGACACCGATCCATTATAATTTTATCATAAGTAGGATAAATTCTGTAGATAACTATAGGATTTTTGGTAACCTGCATACAAAATTGTTAAAAATTTTTACTCTGTTAAAGTAGGCAAGAGGACCCTAAATACCTGAGCCGTTCCGTTCCACACATATCGTGATATCTTCACAGATCTTAATATCAATTGCGATTAGCTTTCTATATGTCCATATAACTGTAAAATATGAAATGAAACTAGAGAATCTATGCACGAAATGATATTCTCGATATATTGAGTCTTTTTTTGATACATTAGTTTCAATTAATTGATAAAAGTCTTTAAAAGTACTTCATTAATGTCTTTAAATAAACTGCAACACGGAGAACGAAGTGTTTTATAGTAAGTTGTAAGTTTAATCATAATTTATATATATTAAGGCAATAATTGATAATATAACATTTCCGTCCCCCACTTTCCTCCTAAGCAAGCATTATATGTTGTCGGACCTCAACGCGGCGTTTTGAGACCAGAGGGGTGAAAAGAAAATATTATAATATAATTGTATAGTCATTATAGAACGGTGTGTGTATACATTAGGTTCCCAGGTTCCCTCTGCCTATTAAAAGCAGTATTTAACTTGGATAGTGTATATAAGCTACAAACTGGTGGTTAGATGTTGTTGAATCATGGCTATTGAGTCATCTTGCTAACAAAAAAATAATAAGCTCACAACAGATATAAAAACGCATAAGAATTAAGTGAAAATCAGTAAATAACAGTTTTTTTTTAATATAATTACATAAGTACAAGATCAATTCATTATTTTATTTCACCAGTCAAAAGGTACATTAGCAGGGTACACAGAGGGAACCTGGGAACCTAGAGTTCCCGTTTGGCTACTTTCCGCTGAATTCTTGAAGGATTGTATATTGAGTGGCGAAACTTAACGCCGTGCTTTGCCCTAATTCGAATTAATCGAATCCGTTACCGCTTTTCTTTTTCAATTTTTCTTACATTTAGTATAATATTATATGTTATTCTATAGATACAAATATGCTCGTTACTCGCAACCATATTTTCGTACAGTATATAGTATTTACGTAGGACGTAAAACGTTCTTGGGTTTCCCGTTCTTTAGGAATTTCAGAACCTCAAGACCACTCTTTAAAATAACTTTCACATACAGGTGGCCGCACGCCAAATTTCTATTTATTAAATATAGTATTTTTAAGTGCAAAACTAACGCCATGGGTAATAAACAGAGATAATTATTTTATTTTTTGGCAATGCGGCGTTGAGTTCCGCCACTCAAGAAAACCTCAAATCCGGTGGAAAGTGGGGAACGAAACAGAGTGTCGTAACATTATGTTCCCAAGTTTCCTCTGCCTACCCTGTCAGGAGCGGCATACGATAGGCATAGTATTATCTTTTTATATAAAAATTGTGTGAGCAATAAATAGCAATAAAATATAAATAAACCCTTAATATACTGAATAAACCCTAAATACACTCAATAAACCCTAAATACACTGAATAACGCTAATAACCCATGTTGACACCGATTCCAAAAATAACGAGTTTTGAAGAATTATCAATGATAGAATGAAGAGGTATCAATTTTACTTACAATTTTCCAATTTTTTTACCTTGAAATAATTAAAATATACTTTCCTTGCTTTTGTTATTGGTGATACCCACCAGAGTAAATGAAACATTTATTGGAGTGTATTAGAATGGGGTATTTTAACTTAAGGTTCCCATTTTCCCTTTGCATATCATGCCATACGTCTAAGCTATGTCGATAATAATATTTTTATATATTGAGAGAGAGAGAGAGAGATTTCATAAGGATTTAGCACTAAAGAAAGCTATTACGCCACTTTCAATGGATTCTCCTTCCGTAGATATGTAGTCAGGCGTTGAGCTCTGCCACTCAAAACTCTATAAGAGGGGAACGAAAAGGAGTGTCTTAACACTAGGATCCCAAGTTCTCTCTGCCTATCCTGCCATGTGTGGGACACAGTTTAAATGAAAAAAACCTGAATTGTCTATTACGATCAGAGAGATAGATTTCACTTGGTGACAAACGTCCATGTTGGACTATATATAACTAAATTTTCTCCAAATTTTTAATTAGACAATACGCTTGCATTGAATCCCGCAACTGAATAAAAAATGTTTAGATATTTGATGGAAAGAGATATAACAGGTATAGCGTAAAAACAAAATGAAAATTAAACTATCCCTAACAGAAAAATACTAAATTTAAAAACGTATAAAAATTTGAACGAAGCAGGATTTGAACCCGCGCCTCTTGGCATCCGTCCAAGAGCTCTGACCACTAAGCCATTCGTTCTCACTGAGCTCCGTCGAAATTTTTATACGCTTGTTACGACTTATTTATGTTGTTAGCAAAGTTTAAATTTAGTATTTTTCTTTCCTAAGTGTGGAAAAATAGTAAAAATATTCCAAACAGTTTTTAACCACTGACACAATAGGAGGACGTCATAAGTGAACCCTGATTGTTTGTCTGTGGTACTCGATCTCCTGAATTAATAAACCGATTTAAGTGCTTTTTTTTAAACGAAAGCCTTGGTCAACGCTGTGATTTTTTTTATATTTCATAAAACATCGGAGTAGCAGTCTTAGAGCTATAAGCACTTTACCAAGATGAGGCGGTTTTTTTTTATATTCTGATTCTGTTTTCAATGAGTAAATTCTTTCATTAATTACTATTCTGTTAACAAGAATAAAAATGCACAATCAAAGTGTGGTGTTTCAACTCTCTATATAAGATATTTTTACTAACAATTCGTTGACAGCAACGCAATTCAATAATCATCTCTGTAGAGTCACTTAAGAGCTAGGTACCTAATTCAGGTAATTAGCCGTCATTTCTACTAGACTATTGAAGGCTAACGTCTCCAATAGTCTAGTAGAAATTTCATCCAAGAGTCCAAATTTAACTCTTAAGTGATATTTCTACTAGATTATTGAAGAGTAACGTCTTCAATAGTCTAGAAATGACAGTCTAAAAATGGCGTCCGCCTTTTGAATAGTCCGAAATTGCATGGCCGTTGATTATTCATCTTGCACCAGATGGGTCCCACAATGTGGCGTAATGCTTCGGACTCATCATTTGCATAATCAGCTAAGATAATGGAGAGATGTGCACGGGTTCTAGCGTCAAGAGGAGGTCGTGAACGGATTTTCCCACGGTATTACGCAGATTTAATACTTTTATCCTTTCAAGCATATAGCTATTGTATGCTTCTCTTCCCTTACATTAAAGGCAAGCTAGAGACGGGGGAAAGATATGTCGCCTCTAGTGGGCTCAAGTCCGCTGAATCACTACCTTCCAGCGCCCCACCAGCAGTTCTGCGAACTTTTATTATTTTTAGCTTGACGCTTTATTAGCTGCATAGCCAGAGAGAAAAGAAAGAAGAGAGAAACAGAGGGTCAAACATCATCTGCATACTTTTTTCAGTGTCGTTAACTTCTTTATGCTTCATGCTTTTTACGTAAACTTCCTCTATGACTGCCTCTTTAAACTATCCCTCATACAAAATAAATATCTTGCTTTTAAATTCTGTGCTGTCATCCTTTCATGATTCATTTTCTTAACGAGCCCAAATTACCTGAACACATTCTTCTATGCGAAATCCTCACTATATATCGATATTTATAGCAATTAAATAAATATGAATATTTGTATGATATCATACAACACGTATAAAAGATATATATAAATTATTATTTAAAAAATATGTATAAAGTAAACCGACCTTGTCGTGATTTCTTTCATTCATGATGAGCACATTAGAGTGGAACCTTCCACGATGGGACATGTTTGACTTAAGCTTCACCATCATACAATCCACATCCAATAGCTGGGACACTTTGTGAGGGTTCGTAGAATGTCTACCAAACATATTGCACAAACTTGAAAATAAATAAACAATATATAAATAAGAAGCTCAACGCGTCTTCTCAATACGACGATCAAAACTCTACTGATAATAGTAAATGATGCAGCCTAGAAATAAAGTTAATGAATCTCTAAAAATATAGGTATTATGCGTCTAATGATTGTGACACTTTAGTAGCTATCGACTTCAATTATTTGGAACGATTTTACAATTTTGCCGGCTCATTAGTTATCTGTTTAGTGTGTTTTACAATATAATTGTTCGTATTAATAATAAAGATACATAAAGTAAAGGAAACCATATAAAAACATTTTTCATTTTTTTATATGATTTATTATTTTTCTTCTAGAGATCTGGACACTACTTTTGTGTCTGAGACCGAGCGAAAGGACGATGAAAAGACTGATTTATAGAGACTAAAAAAAGAGAAGTTGACGCAGCTGCACAAGGTGTCCAAGCTTGTAGTTAATTTGCCACATGAAAAGCTGAATTCAATCAGGGAAATAGAAAATAAAGTTCCCTAGTAACTATCAATCTCGGAAATTAAAATTGTTAAAGTATGCTGGCAGAATTTTCATAACAGTATGGTGGCAAATGTGACAGCGACACAGAAAACCATAAAGGCAAAAGAGGCACTGTCAAAAATCACGATGAGATGAATGGCTAACAGACAACTTCCGAAACTTTCAAAATTCGAAGCTTTTGTGGGTATCTAAATCGTTCTACAGATTAGGATCTGTGTGTTGCTAAGAACGATGAACTTTTATCAGACCAGCCACGTATTGTTTTGGGCAATCAAGGAGGATGGAGTGTTTAAACCCTAGGTTCTCTCAGCCTATCCTACTATGCAAGAAAGTCTAGAAAGGTGTACTAAATAATATATATATATATATATATATATATATATATAGTTTTGCATTAACTAAAAACTTATAAGTTATGTGGTAAGAGAGGGAGGGGGAGACCTCGGTTAAGCTTCGAAAATACAGTATCTACGATACTGGAGGAGGTTCACGTAGAAATGAGCATGAGGAGGACTCGTATGAAGAGGTTAATGACAGTGGACGAGGCGAAAGAGGTATGCCTCGGCATACCGTAGCGTTTTTCGTTCGCGTGAAAATAAGTTAAGTTAATTAATTAAAAACTAAACCTAACCTATCATGGGTACGCTTCCAACACTTCAATTGGGCCACGATCGCTTCAAATATCGAAATATATATCAATATAACTGTATAAGTGTTAATAAAAACAAGAAAAAAGTTAAAAATATTTAGAATTCTTGATTTAATTAGACTTTTTTTTAAATACTAAAAACAATAATTCAATCTCTTCATTTCTTTACTAAGCCGAAATATACAGGTTCCATACCCGTGCACAAACATATAGTTTTACGTTATTATTTAGATGTTGTATTAAATATTTTATTTAGAGTTCTAAGTATTTCCAAATGATTGTGACTTAATTTTCCTATGGTGATAGACGCGTTTATTAAAAACATGCGTGAAAATGAATTTTTTAATTACATTAATAAGAATCTTACTAATATTATAAATGTAAAAAATTGTGTATGTTACATTTACACACGAAAACTACTGAACAAATTTGGATGTAGCTTTCCAATAATATAGCTAATATATCTGAATATTATAGACAAATTATACAAAATATTTTCATTAATTGTAGTCTATGTGTTATAGACTACAATTTATGAAAATATTTTGTATAAATTGTCTATAATATAACAATTGATTTAAGCGGGCGAAGCCGCATTCTCCCGCTTGTCCGCCCTCAATGGACTATTCCTTTTGATTTACTCGATTTCTTGAGGGAATTAAATCTCTAATATTTATTTTCATATCATCACTGTTGATACAAACGACTTATTAACAATTTTAAATGAAACAATTTTAACCGGATTAATCGCGTATATTGAGTTTTAAACATTTTTGGAAACCCGACGTTTCGAACACTTTACAGTAGTCCGTGGTCACGGGTAGACTGAGGTTGCATTCGTCTGACAATTGATATAATTATTATATCAAACTACCGCCAACGATTCCTTAATTGCCTCGCGTACTGCCCTGGATTCTTGCAGAATGAGCTCACTGTATCTGGTCCTCTGGTGTGGTGTGTTTGAGACTTTAATATTTTTAAGGGAGTACTTATTAACAAGATGTATACTATTTTTTTTTTCACGCTGTATTCCGCACATGGCAGGGTAGGCAGAGGGAACTTGAGCACTTAGTGTTAGGACACACCGTTCCGTTCCTCCAATTTACATATATTATTACTGCGGGAGAGCTAGTCTCACTTTTTATGAAAACACATTTTTGGCCATAACTCTTTTCCTATGGAAATTAGATCATCCATTCTTTTTGCATGTGATGTAAATCATGAATACTCGTTACTTTTGATTATAATTCGAAGAGATAAAATTTCAAGATTGGGAGTGGTGGTAAAAAAATCGAAATTTCGCAGGAGAAAATTCGTAGCTCCTTAACGGTAAAGATTCTTGATGTCGGTAGAATTTTTTTTTGAACGCCTATTTTTTTTATCTAAATGTAATGCTAAAATACAATTTCCAAAATAGATACCGTTTTCGAGGAAAAAAATATATTTTCCTCGAAAACGGCAACGTTTTTAGGAAAACAATGGAAATGCATTGTTATTAATTAAATAAGTAGGTATTTCAAATCTACCTGAGCGTACTCCCCCTGCGGTAACGGATTTTTTTTAAATAATTTCCTACATATACTATAGAAATGTGTACGAAATTACTTTACATTGGAAACAACTCCATTTTTCTTTTAATAAGTTTGTTGTGATTAAATTTTGATAAAGTAAAATATTAATAGAAAAATTAACATTGTTTTCCAATTTATGGATACAAATTTTGTTAAAATAATTTTGGCATTTTGTTAGTGAGGTTAAGATATAACAAGGTGTAATATTATAAGAGATATCTCTCTTTGTGGGGAACGGATTATTTTAAAATTAGGTTCCCAAGTGGCAACTTGGGAACCTAGTGTTAAGGTAATCAGGGGTTAGCCTCCTTTGATATTTATTAGCGAGATACACCGTAAAAATACAAAATAAACTATTTTTTAGATGCTCTCACTTTAGGGTCCAAGAGACTGCTCTTGGACCCTTCCACTTAGAGAATATGAAAATATTTTACTGTGACACATTATCCGGGACCTACCTTTGTCTAATGTAGGTAGTTATCCTGATATAGTTACAATATTCTTGGAAAACTTAGTTTCGACTATAAAATGGATTTCCTAATAGACTTTTGGATGAGACAAACACTTTTTCCATAGTTCAACATTGAATGAATCTTGGTGAATCGTCTCCCACTAGACGGGCCCTACAAAGAGGTGTAATGTTTCAAATTCAAATTTAAATATTTTTATTCAAAATAAGAAGTACAAACTTCATTTTTTGAACGTTAAACAATTAACCATGTCGTGAACGGGTTTACGCATTACGCAGATTAATCACTACTATCCGTTCAAGCATACAACTCTTACGCTCTTCTCTACCTGCCTTTAAAGGCAAGCTAGAGGCGGTGGGGAGATATGTCCCTTCTGGAGGGCTCAAGTCCGTTGAGTCACCAATCTCAAGGAGTGCCTCACAAGCGGTACTGTGAGGTTTTAATAATATTTTTAGCTTGATGCTCGTTATTAGCGTAGCCAGACGGCCTCTGCCTGCCTTTTTCACCGTCATAAACTTCCTTATACAGTTTGTCTTATATCCTCATGCTTTTTAAGTTGCCCCCAGTATCATAGGTAGTGTATTCTAAAAAGACAATCGAGGTCTGCTACTGTATCTTTAATCTCTTCTTCATATACAATAAACATGTTGCTTTAAAAATCTATATTGTCATTCTTTCATCACTCATACGCTCGATGTGCTCAAACCACCTGAATATGTTCTTTATTATTCTCACTGGGAAGTCCTCGCTATATTTCGATATTTATAAAAGTTAAACAAATATGAATTATTTAGAAAAATATGAATATTTGTTTGCTATTATATATGTAAGTTATTATTATAAAATTAATCACAGTCAACTGACCTTGTGGTGATTTTCCTCATTCTGGATAAGCGCATTAGGGTGGATCCTCTCATAATGAGACATGGACGATTTCAGCTTCACCATCATACGATTAATATCCAACAACTGGGGCACTTTTTGAGACTTTGGAGAACGTCTACCATAGATGTTACACAAACATAAAAGTTGATAAACAATATATAAATAAGCAGGCCAACGCGTCTTCTCAATACGACGATCAGGACCCTACTGTAAGTCTGATACTAAATGATGATTAAGCTTATACCTAGAAATATACCTAATGAATCTCTGGAATTATAGGTATTATGTGAATAATATGTATTTTTTTATAATTATTTTTTTTTATTTCATACTATTTTTATATGATTAATTGACTTTGTTTACATGGATTTTCGTAATAAGGACAAAATAATGAAATACTACAATATATACAAATAGATTGGTTGTTAAAATATCTTTAAATTTTTATATACCGTTAAAACCGTTACTAATCTTATTTAAATTGAATAAATAGAATAACATGGCGCCGGTACGTTATAGATTAAAATATAGATAGTTTTTTTTTATGGACACGGCAAACGAGCGTACGGTTGACCTGATGGTAAGTGGTCACCACTGCCAACGGCCCCGTGTAACACCAGAGGAGTTACATGTGCGTTGCCGATCTTTTCATGTGTATGGGCACCGGTGACATTACCCAATGCGTTCCGCAGTGGCCGAAGCCACTACTTAACGCCGGTTTTAAATGCCGGGGGTGGTTATGATCCGGTCGAGTCTGCCCATGCGTGTTTTCATAGCTGACGATGACTCTACCACACGTAGTGTTTGACTCTACCACACGTAGTGTTTGAACAAAAATATATTATTTTCACTATGAATAACGGCGTCGCACAGCCGCCTTGCTTAAAATGTTTAACGCCACCTATCTAAGAATATTTAGGTTGCTAAAATGAGGTTAACGATACCTGAATTATATAAATCCGTTCAGCGGTACTAGAGGTATCAGGTAATAAAGAATATACGAGTGAAAACATATCTGTTTCACGCGCATCTTGTATATTTCATCTTAACTTCACGCTATACACGCGTATCCTTTCAGATAAAATAAATTATTATTATTATGCAAAAATTTACTAAAAAGTATATATATTTTTTCATATAATCTAACCTTTTCATTATACAAAACTACGCTACACGCTTTTATACATTATTCTTAAATCAAATTCGGAAAAAGGTTCAAAATTAAAAAAATAACAGCTGATCACATAGTAGCTACATAGTAGGTAGCAAAGCTATGTAACTGGAGGGACGGATGATAGAGATCTGGATGTTACTTTTATTACTGAGGTCGAAGGAAAGAACAATGAAACCACTGATTTATCAAGAGCCAAATATTCAGACGTCGCCAAAATATAGAGTTCGCCGATCGACCCAGCCCCAAAAGGTGTCCAAGCTTGTACGCAACAGAGGTTTCACCAAAAATCGCGATCAAAGGTGGGAAAGCTTCTTGTAATCCTAACAGATGAAAGGTGTATAGTCAGTTTCTGAATCAAAAGTTTTAGTTCGAAATTTTTGTGGTTAGACGAACGGTGTAGTTTCCAAAGAACGTTGACCATTTACCAGACCAGTCCAGCATTTTGCAACGACGGAGAGACCTGTACAGTACAGGGAGATGGAATGACACCTCTGTCTTCAATAATAGGTAAAAAAATTAAGTATTGCTGATCAAAACGCAGTGTTTTGAAAATTGGACAATAGTGGAGAACGGATACTCCGTTATCCTAGTACTTAAGCCTAGGATCTCTCAGCCTATCCTTCTATGCGAGAACGGCTAGAAAGGTGTACTAATTAATAGATATAGTTTTAAATGAATCAAAAATCGAACCTGACCTATCGTGAGTACGCTTCGAATACTTCAGTTGGGCCACGATGGCTTCAAATATCTAAATATCAAGTATAATTAGCTTTTTCCTTATCAATATAACTGTACAAGTGTGTAAAAAAATATTTACCACAAGATAAGTAAAAGAAGAAATAAACTATTGATTCATTTAGACTTTTTTGAATTAAAATACTTAAACCAATAATTCTATCATTCTCTGCACTTCATTACTAAGCCAGAGAAGATACTCGTACATATTCCATACACATTTTCGTGACTTGAGGATTGTATTTAATTTTTTTTTTAGTATTCTAAGTATTTCTAAATAATTGTCACAATTCTTTCTATGTACGTATTTCTAATGTACATATACATGTGAGTGTATGGAATACCTTAACAATTTTACGTATCTACACCATCATACTGAATCAATGTAAACAATGTGATTTGTTTACATTAGATTGATTTATAGTTCCTTGGAACGTTGGAAGTGATATTAATAGAAAATAAAACACACTTACGCTCACTTTTTATAGTATGCTCTAAATTCAAATTATTTCTCACCCCGAGTGGGAATTGAACCTGCAACCGCCGTGTTCACAATCAAATATAACGGACTGTGTATATAGATCTTTAATGTAAGTGAAATCATTGTTATAGGCGCTTAGTACGTTTCTAGTATAAATAATTCTATAGTGAAGTCATATTTGTTCACGGCCACAGCTAATAGAACCTGCTCGTTAGAAGTGATCGTATATGATATGGCATTAAACTGCGGTAATACGTACTTTAGTACTTTTTAAGGAAAATATCACATACAAACGTTGAATTAAAATTGTTATAAGGGTGTTGTTGATTGTATCCTGCATACAGATAAAGGGCTATCACCGACAGGTGCTGGGTTCGATCCCCACTCGAGGAAATGAAATATTTAATATTTTCAATTTAAATATATAATGGTTCGTTTCTTCGCTCTGGTAATAAGGCAAAGCGCGGCGTTGAGTTCCGCCACTCAACACGTAATGCCTCAAATTCGGCGGAAAGTGGGGAATGGAAGTGGAACGGAGTATCTTAACACTACGTTCCCGAGTTCCCTCTGCCTACTCTGCCATGTGCGGGATACAGCGTGAAGCTAAAAGAAAAAAAATATAGGTAAAGGGAACCTCGTGTACAAACACTCCATTCTACAGTCTGAATTTAAGATATTACGTGTGATTTAATTATTTTTAACTTTTTTATTTATTATAATATTTTTTTCATCAACATCTTACGTCTTGCCAACAAGATAGCAAATGTAAATTTCGTCCCTAATTTCAAAAAGGATTAAATTAAGTGATTTTTTATCAAGAAATTATTTAGAAAAAAGACATCAATATCAGACTCACTCTGATTTTCCTTAGTTCCAAAAAAATAGAACCGGCTTTAATTATTGTTCCATCCACATATGAATAAACATGAGATGTGCATACTTCGATATATTTGTTCAGTTTCACGCACACGGCAGGTTAGGCAGAAGGTACTTGGTAAACTAGTGTTAAGACACTCCATATCATCTCCTACTCTCTGCCTCTTTCTGGCGAATTTGAAGCGCGGCGTTGAGTGGAACATAACGCCGCGCTATGCCTTATTACCAGAGCGAAGACAGAAAATGCTTCAATATCATAAAAAAATATTATTCTTTAAAATGCACTTATCTCTGAAGAGTCACCTAGATGTGATTGCAATAATAATAAATGTATAAAACATAAATAAAACAAGGATATCAGAAGTATTTGTTTAAAAGGTTGAATTCAAATCAGGTCACCTGTAAACTTACTCGTACAGAAATATAGAGGATTAAGCTTCACGCTCGTGTCATGGTAGGCAGAGGGAACTTGGGAACCTAGTGTCAAGACAGGCGTATCTTGGTGAGGTTATTATTATTTTGTTACACAGTTTTTTTTTAAATAATTTCATTAATATGACTAAATTATTATTTTATTGGTAAAAAGCTCGAGCCATAATTGAAATATATATAAAACACTTTATACTAAAGCCAGTAAGTACAGTATGGCTTTACATCTCCAAAATAATTTGCAAAATTTTTATACACGAAAATATTACAAATTTTATCTAAATTAGCTAAGCATTTCATGATTTTAACAAAAATTTATAACCAAACTCAGATAAGAGAGGTTTTTGATAGAGTTTTTTTTAGCTTGACACTGTATCCCGCACGAGGCAGGGAAGGCAGAGGGAACCTAGTGTTAAGACACTCCGTTCCCCACTTTCCGCCGAATTTGAGGCATTGCGTGTAGAGTGGCGGAACTCAACACCGCGCTTTGCCTTATTACCAGAGCGTAGAAATGAAACATTAAATATTTAAATTGAAAATATTAAATATTTCATTTCCTCGACTGGGGATCGAACCCAGAACTCATCGGTTACACGTTTGTACCGCTACGCCACGACATGCCTCATTTTTGATAGATATTATTAAAAAAGTTAATAAAATATAAATCAGTTAAAGTCAAATGGAAAACCATAGATGCTTCTATGGTATTACTAAAGTAATAAATATGTGTACATCATTTATCATCATGTGGCTTCCTGGCGCAGCGGCACAAGCGTGTGTACTCTAAACTCGACAGGTTCTGGGTTCGATCCTCACTCGAGGCAATGATATATAAAGAAATATATACCACTAGTTTATCAAGTTACCTGCCATGTGTGGCATACAACGTATTTTCTTTTTTATTCAATTCGATATTTAAATATATACATACATATATAATTATACAGACATCATAAACTATCTTAAAAAACCGACCTTGCCGTGATTTCTTTCATTCATGATGAGCACATCAGGCTGCACCCTCCCCCGTGGGGAATCTGGGGACCCAAACACCATCTCCACATCATTCATATCCAAGGGCCTGGACACATTGTGTGTTTTCGGAGAGCTTGTTCCATTCATAATGTCACACAAACACAAATAAATAAGAAAATAAATAAACGATATCTTTAACAGCACGTCTCTACTGCGCGAAGGCCGACAGTCGACTGTCAGTGAGCACTTGCCAAGTGTGTAGCGAGTACATCGAACTGAATTTAACGAATCTCTAAAAATACCGGTATTATGCGAACAATATTTATGACAAGTTGTTGACTATTGGTCTCAATTATTTTGGACGACTACACAATTTTGCCGGTTTAATTAATTGAAGTCCATATTTGGTGTGTTTTATAAAATTCAATTATTCATACTAACGTTAAATGCCAATGGCAATTTTGTTTTGTTTCACAAAGGTCTATCTATCGTGGTGAAAAAGCACAAGTAAATAAAAATAAAAAAGTATATGTTTACTATTATTTTCCTTGTTCTAGTGAGAGACAAAGCTTTCGCTATTTAACGCACTATACTTCCAAAATTCAGTGGAAAGTGGGAAACGGTAGTGTCTTCATGGGAACGAAGTGTTTCAACACTAGGTTTCCAAGTATCCTTCCGCTGTATCCTTAGCAGGGATCACGATGACGATCCTTACAGCGTGAAGCTGTGTATGTCTGTATATATATATGTGTATAGATATATGTATATATAGGTACATTTAAGCAGATTGTGACTGATGAAACAAGCGACTTGCAAAGGAGTGGCGTAACTAAACTCAGCGTTTTGTCTTGTTATCAAGACAAAGAAATAAACACGACGGCCACTTCCATGCCATACTTAGAATATATTTTGCTGGCATAACGCAAATGTGAATCATATCAGTATTTCTCGCGCAGACGAGGGAAAACCTCGGATTTATTGAGTGACGTCTATATATATTAAATAACTTGTTACGAACGTCACTTGTTACATATCTATATTAAAGAATCCTTGAATCTCACTGAACCTTACAATTTTTAAGGTGGTTATCCACACTAAGGAAAAAAAAATACTGTGTATTGTAAAGAAATATTTATCTTTGAAATAGTATTATATAACTTTTTTGTTGATAAATAAGTAGTGGGAGATTTGTTTTCAGACACTCCGTACCAAATTAAGACACTCCATTCCATTCTTTTTAAGGACTTTTTGAGACAATTACTTGTTGAGTGGCAGATCTCAACGCCGCGCTTTGTCTCATTACCAGAG
>DWMZ01001089.1:0-17823 GCA_018249855.1 Eueides tales michaeli
TGTTGTACCAAAAATACAGGTTGCTGAAATTCATATAACTTATATAACTTACTGTATGAACAGGCTTCTTTCTCCTCCTCAACATAGCGACCATGGCATATATAGTGATGGAGAGTGTGACAGCAGCCAGAACAGCTAATAGGATCATGGCCACCAACTTGCCAGATTGCTCCCTTGAGAAGATCCTCATTGCTATAGCGGCTGATACCGTCACTGCTATCACGGCCACGGCTAGAAGCTGGAAAAGATCGAATTTTATTACAATAATGGCTTCGCCCGCTTAAATTACATTATTTCATCTACTTTCTTGTTCTAATAACATTATCTATACATTGAAAAGTGTAGCATTTTTGTCGAAATTAATATTTTAAATTGGCGTACGTTATTTTTTAACGTTTGAAATAAAACAAATACCAAATGTTAAGGAAAGGTTGTCAAAATATTTAATAGTAAAAACTTAATTTGAATATACTAGCCGTTTCTAACATTAGTACGTACAAACACACATTCAAACGGACCAACAGATAAACAAATAAATAAAATAAAAAAAATGTCACTAGTTTTTAGCACATGGTAAACGTTATAAGATTGAAATGATCAATCACATACTTGATGCAAGTATAGATTTTTGTGTCAGTATATCTTTTTATATCGTATTTATATATACAACAGCAAAATCGGTTAATATATCACATTAAAGCTAAAATTAGGTGTGCAGGTTCCTTGGAGAAGGGGAACCTGACGGAAGCTGGAATAAAGAGTCCGAGCAAACAAAGATCTGAGCAATGGCTACATTACATTATAAATAATGAGAAAATACTTACGATATTGAGTATGCATGTTGCCACGTATATAAATTTAATAAATCTTAAGCAGCATGATTTTTTCTTGCCCGTCTCCGTATTGAATTCACAGAGATCGGGGGGCGTTTCATTGTTCGACGTCTGCGGCTCCGCAGCTGTATCTTTTGCTGAAAAAAGATACATATATTATCATCAGCTTCACGCTGTATCACGCACGTGGCAGGATAGGCAGGTGGAGGGAACTTAGAAACCTAGTGTTGTGACACTCCGTTCCGTTTCCGATTGTACGCCGAATTTGAGGCATTGCGTTTTGGGTGGCGGAACTCAACGCCGCGTTTTGTCTTGTTACCGGAGAGAGAATAAATATTTAAATTGAAAATTATAAATATTTCATTCCTCGACTGAGGATCGAGCCCATAACCTGTCGCATTTACTACGCCACGCCAAGCCTTAAATAAATAATTAGTAATAAAAGAAAAATTTTGAACAAAATATTTGCCATGAAAATATTAATATTAAGACATATAATATAAATAACGAACCTACACCCGCCGTGTTACCCATTGCACACCGAATGACCAGCACTGAGCCTCCGCCCCCCTATATATAGTAAATAGTACAATAGACCATGGACGCAAATGCTCGGATGAACGAATATAATAGGCTATAAATGTATTTATGTGGTTTACTACTATATCAGGAATTCACTTTAAGATATCAATTATATACCTATACATATATATATAAGTCAATCAATTATTGTGTTGTTTTTATTTTTCTAATAACTCTCTCAGCTTCTCTCTGTATAGCGCACATAGTAGTGTAGACAGAGAGAACTTGGGAACTTAGTGTTAAGACACTCCGTTCCTTTCTCCACTTTACTAATATCTGAAGCTCCTATATATCTTGGAAGTATGTTTAGTGGAGACGAAAGATACGAAATAGATATGGCATATTGCTGTTGGTAACAGAGCTACCGTTGCTTTAGCTACATTGTTGAGACGGCAAAACGTCAGCATAGTTGCGCGTTTGGCCGTACACAATGCAGTATTGGTACAGACGCTGTTATACGATAGCAAACGTGGGTATTACAGAAGAAGAATGTAAGAAAGATGAATACTGTGGAGTTACAGTTTAGCTGATCGCATACCCAATGAAGAGGTACATAGAATGGTAGGTACAACCATGGATGTCACAGTGAGAATGAAGAACAACGTGGTCAGGTGGTTAGGGCATGTTGGGCGAATGAGTGTTGAAAGAATCGTAAAATGTAAATTTGAACGAAGCAGGATTTGAACCCGCGCCTCTTGGAAACCATCCAAGCGCTCTGACCACTTAGCCATTCATTCTCACCAATTTCCATCGAAACGAACTTATATATGTTGTTAGCGTCTCTGTAGGGAGATTTTTACAATTTTCTGCTACCCAAAGACAATTCGTTAGAATTATCGTTTGGCAAGAGAGAATGCTATTTATTCAATATTTTTATTACTTTAAGTGTGAAAAATACTAAATTTTTAAAAACGTATAATAATTTGAACGAAGCAGTTCGTTCAAATTTTTATACGTTTTTAAAAATTTAGTATTTTTCTTTCCTAAGTGTGGAATAACACTTTAAAAGTAATAAAAAGATTTATGAAAGAAAAGTGAATGGTAAGAGGGCGAGGGAGAGACCTCGGTTAACTTTCGAAAACACAGTATCTACGATACTGGAGGAAGGTCACGTAAAAAGTACGAGGACCCCCAGAGGTCATGTATGAAGAGGTTGATGACAATGAACGAGACAAAAGAGACATACCGCCAACGTAGCGTGTGGAGCTGGTAGTAGTTGGTGGTAATTAGATATAGTAATTATATCTACCACCACTAGCTGTGACCATAGACTATTGCAATGTATTCGGAAAGACGAATTTCCAAAAAAACTTTAATCCGGTTGAAGAATTTCATTTAAATGTGAGAAAATGGCTTTTATCCACACCTAGATAACGCTAATGTGACAAAAAAATGTTTACACTTAAAAAAAATCTCAAAAAATTAGCTTCTAGTATCAAAGAGATATTCTATGAATCAAAGAGTTAGCAAAAAGTTGCTAACTCGTTGATGCATAGAGAAGAGACTGTTTGATAAAATTGTTCATGATGAAATCATGGTAGCAAATTCATCTACCAATTTATTGAGTGAATAGTTTGATGTGATTATAATTACAATAAAGATTTATGATTTACTTTTGCCTTATTAACACTTATGACTCTACTACAACAACTAGCGACCCGTTTTCGGCTTCGCCTGCTTCAATTACACAATTTTATTTACTAATCTCGATTATTTTCAATTATTGAAAAGTAAAGGCCCTATTACTTACCCTATTACCCCTTAAATATTCAAAAAAATATTTTTGAATATATCTTCCATGTACAGACAGTAATTAAAAAATATTGAAAAATAATCGTAATTTACTATTCTTTATTATAATAATATTTGTCATGTCTGTATGTATGCAAACAACTCATTCACTTCAATGCGTTGCCTATTAGTGACCTCTCAGTGAGTGATCGTTAGTCTATGTCTGACATTTAATGCTTGCAATCAATGAATGCATTTGTGCCCGAAATTCCCGGGTTCTCCAGTTTTCTTGATGTTCCCAGGTTCCCTGAGGATGATACCTGGTTCCCAAGGTTCCCGGAATTCGGAGGAATTTAGAAGAATTAATTGTATTTACCATTTACAGATTATATACATATAAACATTGTAAAAATATAATATAGAAACTAATTAAACAAAGATATAAGATATAGTATGTAACAAACTTATCACATTGTTATCTTATTGAAGTAGAAAACGATTCATACAACTATGTTAGAATTAAAGTAACTAAAACCTTTTTTCGCAAAGCAGGATAGCTAATAGAAACCTGTGTATATGGTTAAGACATACTTTTCATAGTTTTCTTTAAATTAACTATGGAAATGTTAAAAATGACGTTTTCTTTAAATATAAAATATTTTTGAGCATTCCAGTGGTAACGAAGAAAATTAAACGGTTGTGTAAAATAGGTATATATTTTTGAAATATAAAATAGTGAAAAAACACCACCTGCGTTTTTTACATAGCATGACTTAACGCTGCGTTTTGTCTACCATTGAGTAAAAAAAATAAAATAGCTTACATATAAAATAATTTCTTTTTATATAACTTCACATTGTATCCCGTACATGGCATAGTAGGCTCTTGGGAACTTGGGAACCTAGTGTTAAGACACTCCGTTTCGTTCCCCACTTTCCGCTGAATTTGAAGCATTATGTGTTAAGTAACACTAATTTCTTTTAGAACTGAATTTAACTTAAAACATAGGAACGGCCTAATTCAAATTTAATTAATGTATTTCCTACAATCAACAAAAAAAAAACTAAACTTACCAAAATAAATAGAGTAAATAATAAAACGTCGACGCCATTGCACTTGAATCACTTTGATAAAATTATAAAACACCATGTTCCAAAATAAAAGTTATATAAAAATAGTTGAAAAAATCACTGCACT
Organism: Eueides tales michaeli; assembly: GCA_018249855.1. Taxonomy (NCBI): domain Eukaryota; kingdom Metazoa; phylum Arthropoda; class Insecta; order Lepidoptera; family Nymphalidae; genus Eueides; species Eueides tales. The sequence goes on from DWMZ01001089.1 coordinate 4,344, forward strand.
TAAAACAAAGATCCACATTTCATATTGCTTCATCGACATCTCTTTTGCGTATAACTTATAAGATAATGAGGCTTCAAAAATACGTAATTTGTTAGCGTGTTATATATATTGTGTACAATGTACATACGAGTACACACGTCACCTCGCTAAACACCGTAATGGTGGGAATAGTAAAGATTTGTTGTCTGTCTTATCTTTTATATATCTGGGGTAATTAATTTATTTATTTATATTATTTTTATTTTATTAAATATTTAATATTTTCTATTCAAATTCTCAATGTTTTGAATTTTTCTCTCTAGTTTCAGCTGGTCAAAGTGCGACGATGAGTTTCGCCACTCAACACGCAAAGCCTTAAATTCGGTGGAAAGTGAGGAACGGAAGTGGAACGGAGTGTCTTAACACTAGGTTCCCGGATTCCCTCTGCCTACCCTGCCTAGTGCGGAATACAGCATGAAGCTAAAAAAAAGGAAAAAATGTCTAACCAAATTTCAAGTAACAAGTCCAGTTATTTCAGTTTAGTATTGTCTGTTAGTCACTCAGTAACGGAAGAGTATAGAGATGTATCTCGCTAATATTATAAATGCGAAAGTTTGTACGGATGTGTGTATATTTGTTACTCTTTCACGCAAAAACTACCGAACGGATTTTCATGAAACTTTGCAGTAATATAGCTTTGATATCAAAATAACATAATAAGTTAAAATTTATAGGGATTATTAACAGACATAAAAAAGGAGGTTCTTTTATGTAAGTCCGGGGGACTACTCGAGGATGGGTGGACCGATTTTCAAGATTCTTTTTTTGTTCGATAGGGTATATTTCACAATTGGTCCCATGGTAAGGAGATCAGGATCTAATGATGGAATCCTGGAGAAATCGAGGGCAACCCTCAAATTCGAAAGGCACAGATGCGGTTTTTTCGTATAATAACGCTATTGGGAGATCTGTATCTGACTATCATCTCATTTTATTAACCGACTGCAAAAAAGGAGGAGGTTCTTAATACGTATGTTCCTCAGATTACTCGAAGATGGGAACACCGATTTTAAAAAAAACTTTTTTTATCGTTGGAGTAACACAAAGATAATTATAGGTAGATTACTGTAGGATTATTTATCTTAAATAGTTCTACATAAAAGTCCGCGACAGCATATACGTATTTTTTATGTGTAAGTCACTATGACCAAAATAGTGAACGCGGACGAAGTCGCGGGTAACAGCTAGTAGACTATATATTAGTATATTTAATGTTCTAGTATTTTTTTTAGTTATTCTTTGTATCCTGGGCATAACGGGATAGATAGAGGGAACTTGGGAACCTATTGTTAACACATTCCATTAAGTTACTTCCGTTCCCTGTTTTCCGCTCAGCTTTCGAGGCATTGCGTCCCATAAAAATATTAAGCTTGTCTTTTCCATTTGGTATAAGAGAATCAACCCTGTCGCGTTGTAGACGCGCACTATGGTGCTCCTTCACCTCGACAAGCTCGCGTTTCTGGACATTTAGATAGCTATAATTGCTTAAAGTTACCCGCTGTATCCCGCACATGCCAGGGCAAGCAGAGAGAGAGAAACCAGTGTTAAGACACTCTGTTCTTTTCCCTACTTTCATTGCGTGTTTAGTGGCGGAAATTAACGTCGCGGCTTGCCTTATTACCGGAGCGAAATAAAATAAAAAATTAAATATTTTAATTCTGCGAAAAACGATCAAACTCACAACCTATCGCGTTAACCGTAGAATGATTGGGCTTCTGCGCTGAGTGAGAGTGATTATTTTCCAAAAAAAAAGTTTCCATGCCCTATATATAATGGCCCTATATTATAATGGTATTATTTTAAGTAGCTAAACTAACTTTGAGACATAGGATTGATTATCTTTAATTATTATTTAGACCTTAAATATTTAACGGTAATAAGGCAAAGCGCGGCGTTGAGTTCCGCTACTCAACACGCAATGCCTCAAATACGGCGGAAAGTGGGAAACGGAAGTATATAGGAGTGTCTTAACACTAGATTTCCGGGTTCCCTCCTTGTGCGGGGGCCTGCCCTGACTTGTGCGGGATACAGCGTGAAGCTAAAAAAGAAAAAAAAATACGCTATAATTTACGTTATATAAAACAAATTTAACCGAAATAATCGCGTATATTGTTTTCTATAAATTTTTGGAAACCCGTGACCACGGACTACTGCAAGGTGCTCAAAACGTCGGGCTCCTAAAAATATATAAAAATCAATATACGCAAATGATCCGGTTAAATTTGTTTATCGCAATCGCAAAAATTAAATATTTTATTACTGAGGAGTTGATTAAAAAAAATTATGCAGTGTGATTCCGGTTTAGAATAGGACCACCTTGGTATTGATGATGTCGTAAGAGGCGACTAAAGTACGAGTAGAAGAGTCACGGTAATGCCGGGCCGCGGTGCCTATCCATCTTAAAGACCGGCAACGCTACTGTAGCTTCTTTGATACAAAGGGCCTTAGACGGCGGTGATCACTTACCATGAGGTGACCCGTTCGCTCGTTTGCCGTGAAAAAAATCCATAAAAAAAAATTACAGTATCATGAAAATCACGTAACTTTAATTTATGCAATATTTCATGATATTATGGAAAATGATAAAACAAACAACATTGAACATATGTACAATGTATCTGTATAACGTAAACAATAACATACTCTAAATAAATTAACACGTACATTACGTCTGTTCAAGCATATGGACTATAAGAAAATTATTGTATTTCGTCTATTACTTTAATTTTATTTGTATTCCAAAAGATTTGAGATCTGAATATTTAATATGGATTTAAGGCCTGTATCACGCATATGGCAGAGTAGTCAGAGGGATCTCGGGAACCTGTCAAGAGTGAGTTCCATTCCGTTCCCCACTTTCCGCTGAATTTCAGGCATTGCGTGTTGAGTGGCAGAACTCAACGCCGCGTTTTTGCCTTGTTAACAGAGCGAAGAAATTAAAATATGAAATATTTAATTTCCTCGAATGAGTATGAAACCCACAACCTGTCACGTTTACAGTGTCACGCCTCTATAAAGTAGTAGTTTCATCTGAGTATTTGTCTAGACCTGGTATTAAGATTCTTTTCATTAAGACTGTTTCGTTCCCCGTTCTCCACCCAATTCTGGTAGCAATACGTGTTAAGTAGCGGAACTCAACCCTTCACTTTGCATCGTTATAGAAATGAAAACATAAGAATTCATTATTTATTACATATATTTCATCTTATCTCCTGATGTCATCAGATTAGAATTTGAGCTCGTTACTTTACGGCCAACGAACGTACGGGTCACCTGATGGTAAGTGATCATCGTCGCCCACGGCCCCGTGTAATGTCAAAGAAGCTACAGGAGTCTTTAAGGTGGATGAGCACCAGGGCCCACCGTTACCCAATACGAAACGAAGTGGCTATAGCCACTACTTAACGACGGTTTTAAATGCCGGGGGTGGTAACAATCTGGTCGAGTCTGCCCATGCGTGTTGCCATTGCTGACAACGTGACTCTCTCACTCGTACTTTAGTCGCCTCTTACGATACCATCAGTACCAGGGTGATCCTATTCTAAACCGTAATTACACGACATTTTGTCACAGAACAGACTGACGAGCTACAAAATTGTTTTGTAATGGTTCCTTCCGTAGATTTAACTTTTAAAATGCCCCGTTTGTTTTTTGTTATTCGTACCTTTTTTATACCTTACCTATAATAATATTACATTTAAGTACAAGACGTTCTATTTCTTGTAAAACGAACGTATTTTGAACAATTGCAAATTTCATGGCCTTGTTTAATGGGTGGCTTTTGTGCGTAGTGTTTGCATTATGGTGGCCATAGAAACAACTACCGTATAGCACAGTGTAGAGTCAGTAAAAAAAAACTATTATAACTCTATAACTTTTTATTTTTAGTCAGACAGATGCAATGTCATAACGTCTTAAAGGAAATCGATTGTGGGTTCGTTCGTTTCCATTCCATGGAATGAATCAATTTGGCGGAAAATGGAGAACGGAGTGTCCTACAACAAGACTCTGTCATGCCATACTGCTGCATTGCTTCATTACTCTCTTATAAATGTAGGATACAGTGTGTAAGCATTTTATGAAATGGCTGAATTTCGTGAACTGACCAATTGAATTTTATCACATGAATATCAACGTAGGTCGTATTTTTTAATTCAAAACATTCAAAAATCCTTATGGATATTATGATACTGTAGCCTAAATATATTAATATGTTCCTGTTAGAATATACTATGTCCTAGCGTTAAAACAAATGAACGCATTCAGCTTATTAACTGAACTCATGAAAGGCAAATAACTGTCTGCTGATAGACCTCGAACATGCATTTGGCTTAATTCAGCATGTACTGATGAAATTCGCCCTGAAATATTTTTTTTTCATCTTGAAACTTTCTTGCTATGGTTATCAACATAATCACATCCTATTATTTAATATTAAAATTTACTATAATTAGCCAACAAAGAGTACACGAAATCACTGCAATACAATGTAGGCCTGTTCCATGATTGCTGATTATCACCAATAGTTTTTGATATAGCTAACAATATTCTAATAGATAATTAAAAACCCATGAGAATATATGGGGCTATCGGTTTAAATTAAACAATAAATATACAGAAACTATCTTAGCCTTTGCAGACGACCTTGCGATCCTGACACGAAATCCACAACAATGTCAAAAACTATTACTTGAAGTAGATGAGTTTTGTACATAAACTGACGGAATGACGACCTTTGTCTAGACACACTTTGTCGACCTAGGTCGACGAGATATCACATATACCTTTTACAATCCGGGACTCACAATAAGTGGACAAAGTGTAACCACCGTTGTCGAAGCCTTTCAAATTTCTAGGCAGAAAGATAGATCACAAAGGACGTACGCCACCCTTAGATGCTGTTGTCGATAATTTCCTAAGCGACCTCCATAAGGTAGATCAATGCTGGAGAAATCGAAGTTTTATCAAAGACCAGTGAATTTAAAAGTGATCAAGCGAATTCTGTATCCCGTTAGCTCTGAAGCGGCGCAACTAACTGTACAAGTCACCCGGCCTTTTAAAATTCTACCTCAATGCCCCCCAGATCAGTCTACCAAATCAGAGTAACTTGATTATGGATGGGGAAAATATTCCATAAAATTTTCATTTCCTCGTGAGGCCATCTGTACAGACAGGCACTTATTGGTAAGTTGTAACAAGCTCCTTGATAGGGGCCATTACTGGCGTCGTCATGAAAGATTACTCCAAATCATACGCGAAGCCCTAAGTCTCTCAGTTGCTAGAACCCAAAAAGGATTGACTTCTAATATAACTCACATCCACTTTGTAAAGACAGTTCAATCATATCTCCAGCACCTGACTGGACTATTTTGATGGACACGTTTGTAAAGCACTATGAAATCCCTGTAGATATTGTTTCGTCATCTAGACCACATTTATGTCTATTTTCTAGATCAATTAAACATGTCAACTTTGTAGAACTTACAATATCGTAGAAAACAAACATACCCAAAGACCACACAAAAATAAATGAATTAACCAAAATTTAAATGCAGCAAAAGTGGGTGCAATAGGTAGCCAAATCTATTTACAACCTATCAAAAGAGTTAGCAGCAAGTTCTATTTTAGCACGTATATTTAAGGTTGCATTAGCAGGTTCCTATGAAATGTGGCTAGACAGGGAGGGTCATACGAGTAGTAAAGGTGAGTGTTTACATATGACACAAAAGGGTCCCTTAAACCTACACCCGGAACTACACCAGCACCCGCACGGTGCATCCATAGGATACAATGTAGTTACATAGTGAACGGATTGCCAGTTTTTTTCAGCTTCGCACTGTTTCCTCCACACATGGCGGGATAGATAGAGAATACTTGGAAACCTAATCTTAAGACACTTCGCTTCTTTCCCAACTTTCCGCCGAATTTGTGACATTACGTGTATTAGCCTTTCTAGTTACAAATAAATATATTGTGTGAGCCAATTCACTTATCGCTTCTATCTGTACAATTTGGCATTGAAGATACGTTATAATATAAGTTTACTTAAAGACGGTGTGAAGAGCTTTTTATATATAAATCTTTAGAAATAAAATACGATATAGGTGTATATGAATATTTTTCATTTATAATAATAGAAGTATATACGCTTTTGTACTTATAAAGTACAGGGATTTAATGATTCTGTGGTATAAGTAAAGCTATAAATACTAAATTTAATTTATTGATAACTGCGACGAACCTGCTTATTAATATATATTATTTAGTAAACAGATTATTAAAACGATTTGTAAAATCAAAAAATAACTCCCAACCAATAAGATCACTAGCTCATCTTGACAATATGCTTGTAACTCTTAAACTAATATTCCCATATTTATAAAACATACCTAAAAACAAAGTATTCGATTTAAAAAATTGCATTTCAATTGACTTATTATTTTTTTCTAACTATAAACTATATATAATATATACTATTGCGATGCACCTATTAACATATTCTTATTTCAAATCAATATTTTTTTGAAAACATATTTCTTTAATCTTGTATTTATTTCAGGGGTACCACTACCACAGAAAAGACAGACAGATCGAGATTATAGCGAACGATGATTTTAAGTCGGGATTTGAAAAAATATACAAAGAAACAAGTTTAACGGTTTCTGGTTATGAAATTGAAATTGAAATTTTACACAAAATAAACCTAAATAATATCGTTTCATAAAAACAACTAACATATAACAATGTAGAGTCAGCAAAAAAAACAATTACGACCCATTGTTTTTTAGTCGTAGAGATGTAACGTAACAAACGAAAATGCATCGGTTATGGGCTCGTTACCATTTTGGAGGTTTAAAATAAAAAAAAATACAAAACAGCCTTTAACGGTTTTTGCGTATTATTATATACATTAGTTATTTTTTTTTACGGAAACAGTTTATTTAAATCACACCATTCCATGCCATTTATAAATGCTATAATCAAAAGAGGCTATCTTTACGCCCATCGAAGTAAACCGTGTTAATGGACTTTGTGTACTAAATTGTGAAAAATATAGATTTCCTTTTCCTAATTTAGGATACTTGAAACATTCTATTTATTTGCATTTTCCAACTTGAACTTTTGTTTACTATATTTAAATAATAATAAAGCTGCTAATTCAATTCAAATACTCAGGATTCTGATATTTTTTTATAGTGGATATAGGTACATTAAATCTTTAGTACAATGTCGTGGCGCAGGGTAATGCGTCCATACCTCTGTAAAACAAATGATATTATCATTTTCTCACTCTAATAATGACCAAAAGCGCGGTGTTGATTTCCGCTATTCAACGCACAATGCCTCCAGAGAACTAGTGTCTTAACACTAGGTTCCTAGGATATTCAGTGTGAAGCTGAAAAAATATATAGAGAAACGATACAATGGTGAAATACATTTTATTTGTACCTACAATAATACTTATATTAAATATTTAATGTTTTCATTTCTTCACTCTAGTAACAAGACAAAGCGCGGCGTTGAGTTCTGCGTGAGAATTAATAAACAATAATAACTAAATTTATTATGATTTATTTGTAACTACAGCGGTGTAAGGGGTCCGACTAAAACTTTCGGGACCCAAGTCAACCACACCTGCTAGCGGTACACCCCGTTGATCAACGGACGAGGCTCTGACGCAGGCTTTCTTACTTTTTCATTGGGAATCTGAGGGGTTGGGTAGCAGCGTTCTTTCTAATTGTCGAAGATTCGACATTACAATGCTATCATCAATCCACTTACCCAGCGTGGTGACTATGGGCTTTAAGAAAAAATCTTATTGGAGGAACAAGATAGACATTATCACAGCGGATAAGAAACATTTCAGAGAACCAAAACTATGACATGGAACAAGATAGACATTATCACAGCGGATAAGAAACATTTCAGAGACCCAAAACTATGACATGGAACAAGATAGACCTTATCATAGCGGATAAGAGACATTTCAGAGACCCAAAACTATGACATGGAACAAGATAGACCTTATCATAGCGGATAAGAGGCAAATATTCGAAGATGTCTCCGTCCTTAACCGGTTCAATACCGGAAGCGACCACAGATTGGTACGAGGCACTCTGAATATCAACTTCAAAGCCAAAAGGCATCGTTTGATGAAGTCTACTCTCTGACTGACGCAGCTCCAAATAGACCATGGGTCCGAAGAGTTTCAGCTGGAACTCCAGAACCGATTTCCCTGGAATCCACCGATAGTATTGACGAGGAAATCGAGTATGTGGCATAGGCTCTATGCCAATTGGGAAGCAAACATTTTCCGCTTGCTCGGAAGTAGAGGAAGTCCAAGCTCTCCGATGAAACCTAGAATCTCATGCGGCTGAGACGTGTAATGAATGCTACCTGATCAGGCAACGTCAGTAGAATCTAAGACCCTCTATAGATGGATAAGAAACCTTACGCGGAAAGACCTTCGCTGCTCAAATGCGGAAGCTATTAAAGCCATATTGTAAAGAAGACTGAGGAGTACAATCAGCTGCTGTATATGGCATTTGTGGACTACCAATAAAGAAAACCTTCCACTCCATCAAACCCTGGGCTGTTCTGGAATCCCTGCAGCGATGTCATATCGACTGGCGAAATATTGAGGTGCTGAAATGCATCTACAACGTAGCAACGGTGCAAGTTCAGGACCAGAGAATAAGACTGATTCAACTCTGACGCGGGGTGAGACAGAGTGATCTAATATCTCCAAAACTGTTCACCAACCTGATGGACTGAACTGCACGAGGTATCAACTTCTCTCTCGCATCTTCGTTTTACAGACGATATAGTCATCTTTGCAGAGACGCTGGAAGAGCTTAGCGGAATGCTGAGCGACCTAGGTGGGTCCTCTCGGCGGGTCGGTCTCGGCATGAACTTGGAAAAAATCAAGGTAATACGTCTACCTTAACCAGACAACTACTTGGCCGGCACAACTTCGAGAAAGAGACTGATAGGAGGATTCGTCTGGGCTGGGCAGCATTCGGCAGGCAGCGTCGGGTCTTTAAGTCGGCAATTCCACAATGCTTGAAAACGAAAGTCTTCGAGCATTGCGTCCTACCGGTGATGATGTATGGGGCCGAGACATGGAAATTAAAGGTCATGCAACATGCAACGAACGAATGTGGAACGAGCTATGCTAGGTGTCTCTCTCGCGGATAAAATCAGAAAAGAGATTATCCGTGAGATAACCAAAATAACGGACATAGCTCGTAGAATAAGCCAGTTGAAATGGCAATGGGCTGGACATATCTGTCGCAGAACGGATGGCCGCTTGACCAGACGAGTCCTTGACTGGAGACCGTGTCTCGGCAAGCGTGCCTACGTTCAGCAGTAGACCGCGATAGGCTATGTGTATGTATAGTGATGATGATCTTTAACTACAAGGAACACAAGCATGTGATTATAAACGCGACATATTGTGGGTTACATCCTCACTCGAGGAAATAAAATATTTCTTACTTTGAATTTAAATGTTTAATATTCTCATTCCTAACAACACGGCAAAACGCACCATTAAATTCCGCCACTCAACACGCAATACCTCAAATTAGGCGGAAAATAAGGAACGGAACGGAGTGTCTTAACACAAGTTTCCCAAGTTCCCTGTACCTACCCTCGTCATGTGCAGGATACACTGACTGACTGACTCAGCTTCAAGTCAGTTCAAGAAGACTATCACGGATTTTACTTAAATTCAAGAAGCAAAGTTATTGGTAACATTATATTTTACTAGCCACTCACTTTGACGCTTCTAAAGAGAGATGATCCTATAAAATTTTAAGAAATAGTGCTGAGTATCTATATACATGCTGGGCTAGTTGCTAATCAAACGATTAGCAACTAGCCCAGGATACATGTAGACAAAAATGATAAAATAATTATGTATATATTTACTATTATGTTATTATTAATTTAGTATATATATTTTTAATTTTAAATCATAATTAAATTAAAAATAATACAGTGAGGTCAGTCGTGGATTAGGGGCACGGGCGTGCGACTTAGGGGCGTAAGCGTGACTGGTTGTGGATGTGATTCACAATTGAGGAAATTAAATATTTATTATTTTTTTATTTCCTCGCTCTTCTAGTACAGAGGGCAAGCGCGGCCTTGAATTCCACCACTCAACACGCAATGCCTCAATTCGGCAACAAGTGGGGCCGTTTCTCCACACTGTGCCTTTATGACTACACAGTTTCTTAACACTAGGTTCCCAGGTTCCCTCTGTCTACCCTGCCGTGCAACACGACAAGTTTTAATGATTAGACATTGATTAATATAGTTTACCACATAGTTATCATAATATAATTAATATTATGAGAGCTTATTGTAATACCGGGCAGGTCATATATGGCGGTCAGGTAACACTATCAGACCTAGGTCTATTGAACTTGGCATTAAAACATTGAATTTTTTTTATGATACAATAAAATATTTTCTTTGCTATAAATGTGATTTTGATAAGTAATTAGTGATTTTATACTTAAAAAAGTTTATGTACGTCATAAACCTAACAAAGGTGGTATATATTTTAATAAAGATATTATTTACTTGTGACACAAACGCCGCTTCACCTGCTTAATATTAATATATATAATACTTAAATTGTTTTTACAATTTTTAAAGTGTTATTCCACACTTAGGAAAGAAAAATACTAAATTTAAAAACGTATAAAAATTTTGAACGAAGCAGGATTTGAATCGTTCGTGAGAAAGAATGGCTTCGTTGGTCAGAGCGCTTGGACGGTTTCCAAGAGGCGCGTGTTCAAATACTGCTTCGTTCACAATTTTGTTAAGTTTTTAAATTTTGTATTTTTATGTAAAGTATTCACATAAATTGTAGCATATATGTTTCCGATTTATTTTTATGGTGCATAAGCTATATTAATATATAGTTTTATCTAAATTTGTTCATTTGTTTTTAAGTAAAAGTGAGAAAAACGTCCATCAACACAACATTTTAGATTTATATCATTAGTATGATTATATAGTTTCTATGTGTCTGAGGTTTTGGATTCGATTTCCACTACATGAAATTAAATATATAATATTTATTTTTCTTCGCTCTAGTAACAAGGCAAAGCGCGGCGCTGAATTCCATCACTAAAAAGTTCGCGGTAAGTGGGGAATGGAGTATCTTAACACTAAGTTCTCGAGTTCCCTCTGCCTACCCTACCATGTGTGTGATACAACGTGAAACTAAGAAAAGTTTTCGTTACGTTTTCAATAATAAATAGTATTTTTTTTAAGCTTCACGATGTATCCCGCACAAGGCAGGATAGGCAGAGGGAACTCGGGAACCTAATGTCAAGACACTCCGTTCCACTTCCGTTCCCCACTTTCCGCCGAATTTGAGGCATTGCGTGTTGAGTGGCGGAACTCAACGCCGCGCTTTGCCTTATTATCAGAGCGAAGAAATGAAAACATTAAATATTTAAATTGAAAATATTAAATATTTCATTTCCTCTGGGGATCGAACCCAGAACCTGTCGGTTAAAGGCAACGCTTGCGCCGCTGCGCCACGACAGGCCTCAATATAAAATAGTCATATATTTTTTTATACATTAGACATTGTATCAACACTATTGTTCTATAGTTTTAATTATATTAACACACAACAATCCTGACTACGACTACCAATCGAGGTACACACACTCTTAAAAAAAATCACTTATTAAAAATGTGGCGCCGGCTTCCGTTATTACGTATTTAGTATGTTCAAGAGGCAAATAGATGAAGGAAAGTAGGAATACAACTGCATGTAATATACAAAGTAATCAATCGTGTTTTATATATTGTTTTTCCTACAGAAATAAAAAAATAAAATGGTTTTTATATTATATACTATTAAAAAAAAACCATTCAACTGTCATCTGACATCTGTCATCTGACTATAAATGTAACGATCATATTACTTCGCCAGTGTCACGTTGAATGGAGAATACACGAAGGAGGTTGTACGGTAAAAAAACAGATTATATTACACAGTAGGAGAATGCATGTTATAAAAAGAAGATCTAGTTAAAAATTGCTCTTCTTTTTATAACATGCATTCTCCTATTGTGTAATATAATCTGTTTTTTACCGTACAACCTCCTTCGTGTATTCTCCATACAACGTGACACTGGCGAAGTGATATGTGCTCAACTGGCACGCTCGGAACGCCATAATCACAGAACCATACCAACGATCATGGGTTAGTTCCCAGGAGGATGAATTACTTTTTCCTTTTCTTCTTCTAGTGACAAGATATGAATATGATAATAAATGGGGTAACGTTTGGTGGCAATTGGGGAACGTGAAGCTATTCTTATTATTTTTCCATAATAAAAACCAATTTAGATTTTATAATATTCTTTCACAAGTGGTGTGCCACTGTAAACGCAATATATTGTGGATTCGATCCCCATCCGTATCTTCTCTACTCTGATAAAAAGGCAAAACAGAATATTGAGTTCCGCCACTCAATGAGCAATGCTTCAAATTCTATGGAAAGTGAGTAACTGAACGGAGTGACTTAACATTAGGCTCCCAGGTTCATTGTGAACTATGAAAATTTCACTATATTTATATATATAAAAAAAAACACGAGAATTAAGGATTCGGAATCCAAAAAGAAAAAAACATGAAACATATAGCATTGGCCTTGATTTTTTTAATTCCGAAAATCACATCTACCTGTACACTGACCTGTGATAAGCACATGCTATATAAATCAAAGGTCAAATACTATTAGTATAACTTAAAAGCTAAGAAAATGTAATCAAGTCATTGAACGAGTGTGCTTTGAAAGCATGCTTGAATATTGAACTCGGGGTTAGGAAACTTTATGGTGGTAGCAATGTAGCCATGGTGATTTGCCGTAATGCTGGGAATGTATATTGTGTTAAAGTAAACTGAATTCAAGTTTTTCTAGTTTATTCACTCAATCACTTAGCTTAACGCTATGCAGTGTAGGCAGAGGAACTTGAGACCTAGTGATGAGACACTCCGTCCCGTTCCCCACTTCTCGCTTATTCTTAAAGGATTTTGATGCCTTTTACTTGTAAGTGCGATGGTAATCAATTTGATTCACTACAATTGAATGGATAAGAAAATAAGTATCGTAACACTATATTCCTGCCTAGTATGAAGCCTAAAAAATATATATATGATATGTATATATTTGATAAATAACTTATAAAATATAAGTTTTTAATTAAACTAACTTATGCTAAAATTTACCATTATTTTACAACAATTGAAGTTTCCAATTTAATTTCTAAATAATATCCTTAAGAAATATATATGTATATATATATATATATATATATATATATATATATATATATATATATATATATATATATATATATATATATATATATATATATATATATATATATATATATATATATATATA
>DWMZ01001090.1:0-17821 GCA_018249855.1 Eueides tales michaeli
AACCCATAAAAGTAATGCGCCCATTTTTATCGTTCCACGGGAATGTCGATATATTGATATTGATTTGGATAACGTTCGACTGATCTGATTTAAATCCAGTCTCACTATTATATTTTGCCAACTTTTCTTCAAATAAAAAAGTTAGGTCGATTTTAAAAAATGACTTTGGCAATATTTTTGATCTTTTGGTTGTTTTTTTCTCAATGTATATAGATTATCTTAAGTAATAATATTATTAGAACAAGAAAGTAACTGAGATTTTGAAATAAAATGGTGTAATTCAAAGTGACGAAGCCGCGGGCGGGTTGGTAATGTATAATATTTTTTTTTCCTTTGACTACTTTTCTTTTGGCTACCTTGCTAAGTGCGGGATACAGTGTCAAGCATTACGGGACCATCAATAACGTGTACCTATGATTATGGGTGGGTAGTTGAGGCCCCAGGTGGTTGAGCAGCTGTCCTTGAGGCGACAAGTTCCATCACTCTATACACAATGCATTGCGTTAGGAACCTACTATCTTAATAAGGTGTTAAAACCCGCTAGGTTCCTAAATGCTCTCTACCTACTCTTCTATATGCGGGATACTAGGTGAAGCTAAAATCAAGAATAAAACCTTGCTTAAAGATTTAATGAAGAAACCAAATATTAATTCAACTTTCATAATAATCTAATATATCTCAATACTTGGAAGCGAAAAAATTTTCACTTAATCAAAATTACTTCAGAGATGAGTTATATTAATTGTTGTGACGAAATAGAACCAATTATAACGGAGCAATTTCGGTCTGTTAATTTCAAAGAACTGCTCTTTGAATAACTTAGCAGTAAAAATGGACTGTTATTATATATATATATATATATATATATATATATATATATATATATATATATATATATATATATATATATATATATATATATATATATATATATATATATATATATACATATATATAGTTACCTATATACGTCTGTCTGTAATGGCGGAGAGGCACAAGCATGCGGACAATAAACAAGGTAGGTTGTGAGTTCAATCTACCCCCAAGAATATAAAAATAATTTAATTTTTTATTTATAGGATGAACAGTCGTAATATGAAGCTACAAATACATAACTCGAACTGATATAAGAGCAAAAGCGGGCAGGGCAGTAAAGTTATAAGTCATATTTTGTAATTTTAGTACTCAGCTTCACGCTGTATCCCGCACATAGCAGGGTAGGTAGAGGGAACTTGGAAACCTAGTGTTAAGACACTCCGTTCCACTTCCGTTTCCCACTTTCCGCAGAATTTGAGGCATTGCGTGTTGAGTGGCGGAACTTAACGCCTCTCTTTTGCCTTATTACCAGAGCGAAGAAATGAAACATTAAATATTTAAATTAAAAATATTAAATATTTCATTCCCTCCAGTGGGAATCGAACTCACAACCTAACGATTATAGTCATACGTTTGTGCCGCTGCGCCACACCCGGCCTCAACTTGACTTTAGTGATTTTAGTAGTTTTCTTATTAATATTTCAATAACATTTTGATACAATCGAAGCTCAGTTTAAAAAAGCCAAAAAAGCCCCCCGTGTCAGTCTATATTTACAACTTTTAGCATAAATAAGTTTTAACAAGCGTGTAAGAATTTTGACGTAGCTTGGTAAGAACGCGTGGCTTATTTAATCAGAGTGCTTGGACAGCTTCCAAGAGCCGTGAGTTCAAATCCCGCTACGTTCAAATTTTTATACGTTTTTAAAAATTTGTGTTTGAAAGTAAAACTGATTAGTACTGAATTAGTTCTCGATTTTTTACTTATATCACTTATTGTATAATAGAATGGAAAAATATTACAGATACTGCATAATCGGTTTTATAAATCATGGATTTTTTTGAGTATCAATTATTTAAAACCATTATTGCCATCAGCTACGTCACGCAGGTTTCAGAAACCACGTGTTTAATACATGAAGGATCTTAAGTCAAACCACCATAACCATCGTTTAATCCAGGTAGTTCAAAAGTGTATTCAAGTAGTACTCCTAAATGACCAGCATAATCTTCTGCAGTGCATGATGCATGATGAAATGAAGAGTTCACAATTAAATAACTAAAAACTGTATTTTGAAATTTAAATCTTGTTAAGAAGGGTGTCTTGAAATTTAAATCTTGCTTTACTTTTAGGACACTAATATTTAAAATGTCTCCATTCTCTTATTTTGATAGGCATCGTACTTATCACGAGATATGAGAATAAATCAGTGATTTAGAAGAATTTTTGCAAATTCCTTTAGAAATTAATTACTGACAATGTATATGAAAATATCCTATCATATATAAAGCTAAAGGCCCATGTTTCACAACAAATATGTACTAAATTCTTATAAGTAAGCTATAAAATTGTTCACCATAACTTTCTGCAAGTCCTACATATACCCTAAGTTAGAAGTAATGAGTGAAATGCGAATCGTTAATTTACGGGAAGCGGTGCCTTGTCCTGAATCACAATGCTTATGAGAATGTATGGATGATGTAAAATGTTCTGTGAACCAAAAATGATAGCGGGCCTCAAGGCCGGAAAGGTTTTTTCTTTTTGAGGCTTCGTACTGTACCCCACACGTAGCTAAAATGACAAATGTTTGACCGCAATGATTTGAGATTAAGTTACTTATAGTAACTTATGTTACTTAGCTTAGTTATAATCTTTGCAAGCTGCTGATATATTCGTAATACGAGCTTGTTAAAAAAATACTCAAATTACAAGATTTTAAAAAAATTAAGAAGATTGAACCTATATGGTGTTACATGAAGTAAATTTAAGTCTCAACACACAATTACAGACTATACATATATATATATATATATACATATATATTATATTATTTCATATAGACCATCAAACAGAGGTACCCTAAAAATAAACAACCGTCACAAATACATTTTAATCCGGCTCGAAGGACCTTACTTTTTAGCGTCAAATTGATAAAATCTCATATTTCACGGTGAAACGTATTGAAAATATCACGCGTCAACAAAAAACGCTTTTCCAATCTCCCGATGATGGCCGACTTCGATATTTTGTCAATGTATCGATATACCTTTGATAATATTTCCATTTCTTGGGAAGTGCTGATAACGAGAGGGAGTTATTATGCTGGTTTATGATACCCTGTATTTCGTAGTAAAAATGTCTTAAACAGATATTCGTATATTATTCAAGCGATCGTTTTGCAAAATGGAGATTCTGAATGTAAATACAACGATTGTGGTTCTATATCCATTTTATAGCTCTTGTAAGAAAACAAAGTGCGGAGTTAAGTTCTGTAATTTGACAAAGAATATCTCAAAATTTGGTTGAACATAAGAAGTGTATTGCTCTTAATTATTGCCTATACTAATTAAGTTGTTCAATGAAATCATAATATTACGAATATTGTGCTAATTTCATAAAAATTTAGAAATAATAAAAACTAATATATCAAAATAACCCACATTTATATTTAACTACCGACGCGAAAAAAGGGGCGTTGTACGTTTGACCTGCATGTCTGTCTACTTCTCTATGGAACTTTGCTTCAGAATTAATGAATTAATTTCAGTGCGGTTTTAATTCATCTATATTTAAATAAAATCAAACTAACAGCTTAGAAGATTTTAAAAAAGACAAGATAAGTCTCATTTTTTTTAGGTCACTATTATTTTATTTTTAGATTTAAATATAAATAATTGATGGGAGTCAAGCCGAATGGGAACCGAACCTGCAACCAGTTTACAGTCACTTACTTTTAGCCCGCATCATATTTTAAATATACATCGAGACAATACTAAATACTTCTCAAATAGTTCCTAAACCGAATTATGACAGCACTATTTTGAAATAGTTTATTAGATAGCTTGAGTACGGTGCTAAGTTTATTTTAGAGGTAGACAAAGATGAACGACGCGCGCGTCGTTCCAAACACCACACATCTCAGTGTGCGCCACTTGGAGACTTCAAGTGAGATATTTTAATGAATTCTTGCCATCTTCGCTGTAACGTTGAATAAGATTTAATTGATATGACATATGAGGTTGTTTGTAAACGCGACGGTTGTGGGTTCGATTTCTGAACGAAGGAATGATATATATTTAAATTCTCTACGTTTCATTTCCCATGCTTTATTTTTTTCTCCTGCTACACAACAAGCAGTGTGTAGAAGAAGCAATCTTGAACATTTAGATATTGATAAAGTAGGAAATGATGTTGACATTAAAATTCTTTTCTTATTCTGCTACATGGTATTTGCAGGAAATACTTGTGAGGGTGAAGCGTGAAACTGCGTTTTCCGTTATTCCCAAAAAAAAACTTTAAGCACCATAAAAAGTAATGAAATTTAATATTTTTAATTTAAATTCTTAAAATTTTAATTTCTTTACTCTGGATATTAGCAGCTCAATACGTAATTTAGCGGAAACTAAAGAACGGAAAAGAGTGTCTTAACACTAGGTTCCCCTGTACCCTCTTCCTACCAACGTGAAGATTATATATTAGCTATATTATTTTAAAGTTTCATGTAAATCCGTTAAATAGTTTTTGCGTGGAAGTGAAACAAAAATCCATCTTTACGAACTTTCACATTTATAATAATAATATTAAGATCCTGTACGAACTTCCTCTGTACTAGTAAATATTATTTAATTGTACAGGCCACATCTAGTACTATTTAAATCGAAGCTAATATATCCCGTAGACTAGCAGGTAATTAACTGTGAAGATTTTAATGAAAATTATTATTGAAGTAAAAGATTCATTTTACGATATCGAAACTATTAATTTTATTTTAAGAGTAATAATTAAAATTAGTTTAAAAGATTCGTACAAAACTTAATGACAGGTTTAATTTCCGATTGATTAACTATTTAAAAAAAATATTATGCAATTTTGTATTAATACAGCCTCGACATCAAATAAAGAAACGGGGCGGAGTGTTTCAACACTAGGTTCCGAAGTTCCTCTTCCTACTCTGCCATGTGCGGGATACAGCGTGAAGCTGAAAATCAAAGCATTACCTATCATGCTTTTCCTGCATAGCGGGGTGAACAGAGGTAACCCGGTATTAACTACTCAATTTCCGAGATATTGCATGTTAAGTGGCGGAATTTAACGCACTTTATTTTGCCTTTATATATAGCTATAGTTATATAAGATATAATGACTTTTATTACATTCTGCTATTTTAATTAAGTAGAAAAGTATTATGAATTTTGTAGGATATCATTCTCTAAATACTAATGACTAACGAATAAATAACATCATATAATTTAAGATATATTTTTAAATTTGAATACAAAATAAAATATTAAAAATAAATATTTTTAAGTATGTATAGTAACATAATATGCTAGTATATTATAAAATGATGTGTCTGTTATATTTCCCACAGGATAATTATAATTATATTATTATCACATATTTAACATTTTCATAAATCTTCACTCTGGTCATAAAGAAAAGCGATGCACTAGGTTACTAGGTTCCTCCTGCCTATCTCTCTATGCGTGGTTGTGAAGCTATACAAAACAAAAAATAAAATCACTATTTTGGACAATATTACAGTAATATACGTCCATTCAGCGTATAAGATTATATATTCTCCATGCACAGAAAGTGATCAGTTATAGATTTATTATAAGAATAGATTTTATTTCCTCGAGTGGGGATCGAACCCACAACCTAAATAGACAATAACATACCTACCTGCATTAAATTATAGCTTTCATTCAAGCCCACTCAAAATTCACGGGACGTTATCCAAATCAATATCAATATATCGACATTCTCATGGAACGATAAAAATGGGCGCATTACTTTTATGGGTTTCCGTGCGTCAAAAACGATATTTGCCTTTGTAATAATAATTTTAGCATATTTTTATAACGTTTCATTTATCTTGAGATTTCACACCTTCGGTGCCACCATTTGTGGATTTATTTTATCTTCCTTGTGTATTGTTATTATATGAGCATATAAATCATATAAATAAATGAATTTATATTCGTAAGTTTTGTTTATTTACGTAATAATTATAGTTATATTAAGGAAGATCCGTATATATTTTTGATGCTTGCTATGCGTGGTTGTGAAGCTATACCAAAACTCATCAAATGTTCGATACTCAATAGGAAGAAAGAAATGAAAAATTTATTAGTAATTTTCATTTCCCCGCTTCATTAGACGTGATGCGGTGTTTAATAATTTTACGGAAATTAAAAAATTGAATGAAACTAAACGCTACACTGAAAAACTCAATATTTCATTTCTTCGTTCTGGTAACAAGGCAAAGCGCGCTATTGAGCTCTGCCACTCAACACGCAATACTAGTTTCAGCTCTTCAGTATTTCAGCTCAACATTAGTTTGCCAGTACCTACGCCATTATATTAAAAACTATTTTTTTCTCATAAAGCGACCAATACATATTATTAACATAATTATATTAAATTAAGGCACCTAAATTAGCGTTGTATAAGAAATTCTTTCGGTGAACAGACTTCGATGAATCGGTATAAAATCCAATTTTGCAATACGAAAAGACTTCAACAATGCTATCTTTGATGAGGAAATGGAGTGTTAATAGTGGTCTGATATTAAATCTTAGAATCGAGATAAAGCTTAAATTGGCAATTAAAAGAAATCTTAAATTCTTATTTTATATATATATGGAAAATGGAAAATATTATGATTTACTTTTGGATTGAATCAATTTAGTGGTGACCAAAACTATTATACCATATTTTAAATAAATGTTATCTTTTTAAAACTATTTTAATAACCTTTTATTTGATGTTGTAAATTGTTCTACAGATGATTTAAAAATGAAACTACCATTTTTAATTAATTTTTTTTTTAGCTTCACGCTGTATCCCACACATCGCAGGGTAGGCAAAGGGAACTTGGGAACTTGGTGTTAAGACACTCCGTTCCACTTTCGCTCCCCACTTTCCGCCGAATTTCATGCATTACGTGTTGAGTGGTGGAATTTATTTTGAATTTCTTTGTCTAAATTAGGGAAAGCTCAAGTTTTATTTAAATCTATTGAGTACTTTAAGAGAAATGGAATTTGGCTGCAACGATAGCAGGTTCGATTTCCTGTCCCAAGAATGAATCATTTGTAATTTTCTTACTGTGACAAAGCGCAGCGTTGAATTCCACCATTCACTTTTCAATGTCTCATCAATTAGAAAAGTTTCAACATTAAGTTCCATTTGGTTAACTTGTTTTATATAGGATACAGCGTGATTTCAAAAGAAGATAATTTTAACTAACAGGGTAAATGTTTACAACAAATAATTTTGCTGACAAAGTACAACATTTTACACTTTTAAATTTAAATTTAAAAATGCATTACAATATAGATTTAAAATGTATCGAAATATGTATATATTTCGATACATTTTATATAAAAAATACACTTTCGACCGCGGTCCAGGCCATCTGTGGCTTGGAGACTGCAAACCTATATTACGCACCGTGTCGAGTAATGCGTTCTGCCTCAGAAATTGTTTATTTTTTTATAGCTTCTATCCTTTTTATAGCTATAGGCAGAAGGAACTCGAGAACCAAGTAGTTAAGACACTGGTTTTGTTCTTGACTTTCCACCAAATTTGGGGTATTGTTAAGCAAAACTCAGCACCGCTTATTTTTTTAAATCTTAACTTTAAGCTACATTTTACGAGTATATCCTTAGCTAGAAGAACATCCTTATGCGACGGTACAAATAAACATTCCAGATGCTACATTAAGTTTAACTGAAAACTTTTTTCAACGATCCACTCGTACAGACTTACCCTCGATAATCGTACTTACTAAGAAAGTATCGTTATTGGTCCTATTTCAATAAAAACTTTGACTGGAGTCTCGCTGCAAGAATTTCTTATATCGCTTATTTGAAAACGAAGTTGGGGAAGCTTGCATATTTGCATTTTAAAGTTTGTTGCATAATTTCTCTGTATGGGATATATTTTAATTTTTTGTTGGTATAATATTTTTTAATTAACTACAAAGGAAAGGTTATGGTTTTCGTATTTTGTATGTATGTATGTATGTAATATTATTTGTTACCTCATATGTCCAAAATTGCTTAGCGGAGCTACATAATTGAGGTATCGAGGATTTGTATTAGCAGCAGGGAAGTACATATCTAATATTTTCATTTATTTGATTTGATAACAAAACACAGCGCTGCGTAGTGATCAGCCACATAACGTACAATGCATAAAGACGAAATTGGTGAACGAAGTTTCTTGACCTAAAATTTTCACTGCATACTCTACTGTGCGTGAAGCTGATAAAAATATATACATATAGTTCGATTCGATTCAGCTTCACACTGTATCTGGAATTTGGGCATCAAGTGTGCATTGCATTGCCGTTCCTTACATTCAGGTGAATCAGAGCGAAGAAATATAACTATTTATATAATTAATTTAAAAATATTAAATATTTTATATCCTCGAATGGATGTCGAACCCACAGCGGATATATAATATAATCATAATTATTACGTAAATAAACAGCATCAGCCCTGTTATTCAGGCTTAGAATAGTATCACCCTGGTACTGTTGGAGTCTTGTCAGAAATGGCAACACGCATGGGCATACTCGACCGGATTATTACCACCGGGCCCCGGTGCCAATCCACCTTAAATGGGAGCCGTGGGCGGCGGTGATTACTTACCATCAGGTGACCCGTACGCTTGTTTGCCGTGTCATTTTCATTAAATAAATCTGCGTCAAATAACCTCATTTATTTTTATGATTTATATGCTGATAAAATAGCAATACACAAGAAAGATAAAATAAATCTACAAATTGCCTCCAAAGGTGTGAAAAAACCAAGATAAATGAAACGTTGTAAAATATGCTAAAATTATTATTACAAAGGCAAATATTATTCTTGACGCACGGAAACCCATAAAAGTAATGCGCCCATTTTTATCGTTCCACGGGAATTTCGATATATTGATATTGATTTAGATAACGTCCCGTGAATTTTGAGTGGGCGTGAATGAAAGATTTTATTTAATGTAGGTAGATATATTAATGTCTATTTAGGTTGTGGGTTTGATTCCCGTTTGGAAATATGAAATACTAATAATAAATCTGTAACTGATGACTGTCTGTATATGAAAGAAATATTTTAAAAAATCCTATAAGGGGAGTTTGGTAATGGGGCCCAAAACGTATATGTTTAATTTTTTACCTGTTTATCTGTTCGTAAGGACTAACCAGATTTAAATGCAGTTTTCTTATTATATTTTGGCAACTTTTCCTAAATATTTAGTTTCTGATTTATTTGAATCGGTTAATAAATTAAAAAAATGGTCAATTTACTACAGCAATTTCAGTTTACAAGAAATAGATTGCCTTAAAAGTGATTATGTTATTGGAACAAGAAAGTACTGAGATTTAAAATTAAATATAATTTAAGCTGGCGATGCCACGGGCAGGTCGCTACTATATTAAATATTTTCCTTTCCTTGGCCTGGTAACGTGTTAATACGTGCAATGCGTGCAGAATAACAGACAAAAGAAATAATAATGTTTGCCTGCTTTGCAATGTGCACATTTAGTATACAGTGCTAATTTTAGTGTATATAATGACATATTAGTAAGGGACCATCGTAGCTTAATGGAATGACGAGTGCCTATAATTACAATGCCTATAAGTTATCCGCTCTTGAAATGAATTATTTTCTCCTACCTGCTCTCAGTGAGATCTCGTTGAGCCGCTGAGTTCCGCCACTCAACACACAGTGTAGAATTCAGTGAAAAGTTGAAAACGGAAGTGTCTTAATGGTAAAGAACTGTTAAGACATTCTGTTCAGAACCTATTGTCTTAACAGGATGTAGAGAATAGGTTCCTAAGTGCCCTCTGCCTACTTTTTTATATGCAGGATACAGGCTGAAGCAAAAACAGAGAATAAAACCTCGCTTGAATATGTAATAAAGAATCTAAATATTAATTAAAATATAATATTCTCATACATATCCCTTAAATCTTGGAAGCCAGAAAATATTCACTTAATCAAAATTACTCCAGAGCTGAGTAACACTAATTGTTATGATGAAATTGAAACAATTATAACGTAGCAATTTTGGTCTGCTCATTTCAAGGAACTGCTCTTTGAATAACTTAGCAGTTGCAGAAAATAATAGAATATTATTATATACCTATAAATATTCTCTGTCTGTCATGGCGGAGGGGCACAAGCCTGCGGACTAAACAGTATAGGTTGTGGGTTTGATCTACCCCCGAGGACATAAAATTAATTCAATTTTTTTTAATATATAGGAAAAAACATTCGAAAATGAGGGTACAGATAACTAACTTAACCTGGTATGCGAGCAAAACCGGGCAGGGCATTAAAGTTTACACGTTTAATTTTCACGCATATTTTGTGACTTTAGTAGTTTTCTTATTGGTATTTCAATAACATTTTGATACAATCGGCGCTCAATTGAAATGACCCACATAGCCCTCCGAATCAGACTTTATATACCACTTTAAGCATCAAACGACGTAACTTGTTGAGAACGTGTGGCTAAGTTGATCAGAAAGCTTGGACGATTTCCAAGAGGCGCGGGTTGAAAATATTTTAATATTCCACTCCCCATGAATGGGAATCGAACCTACAATCATCGCGTTTACAGTCGCACACTTGTGGCTCTGCGCAAGCAATAGCGTCATTACATATTCAAATTTATTAATATTTTCTTTACTATCATGGTAAGATCATGATCAAGCTCACGGTAGTAACGGAACCTAACGCCGTTCTATGCCTCGATACCTATGCGACGAAAAGCGCGAAAGATTGTGGATTTACTTCTCATGCGGGGAAATTAAATATTATATATTTAATTTCCCCGCATGAGAAGTGAATTCACAATCTCTCGCGGTTAGAATCGCTCGTTTGTGCAAATGCGCTTCGGCAGGCCACCACTATCATATATAGTTTTTTATTTAATTAACACATAAAAATTTTAAAAATATACTTTGTACATTTAATTACAAAATTTTATTAGCAGCGTCATGTTACCGTGAATAATTGTTGCCAGCTCTCAGCTTCATTAACTTGTTCAGTAGTCCGAATTCATAGTCTGTTGCGACAAATTACAATCGTACATTTGTGTCCCTGCTCTTGCTGCTTTTAATTGACACATATAATTTATTAAAATACTCTTTGTAGGAACATTCAAATACAAAATTAAATTAGCAGCGGAATGTTACCGTGAGTAATTGTTGCCAGCTCTCAGCTTCATTACCGGCTGAACTTGTTCAGTAGTTTAATTTATATATAAAGTAGTGTTTCGACCACAACGACACTGTGCTATAACCAAAACTGCAATGTTAAGAAGATTTGTTTCAGAATAAAGTCCAATTTAGAATTTTCATTATATATCCGCTATTTAATCTCTCTTTAATTAATATGCATGTATATATGTTATTAACTAATTTATTTTCTTTTAAAATAAGCAGAAAAAAATAAACTCAGTTTTTAAATAGGAGGGTTTCAGCAACCAGTTGCTTAACATGTGAGGGTTCTAAATGCAAACCAACATAACTAACGTTTAAGCCAGGTAGTTCAACTGTGTACGTAAGAGGTATTCCTACATGGTGATCATAATCTTCACCAGAGCCAGAAGTTTGGTACCCCGTGGTTAAAGCTGAATTACCAACTACATTTCTAAGGTGATAAGGAAGAGAAACTTCTGCAATTGCATTAGTCATTAAAGTACCTACAGTATGTAGTCCAAAAGCCTGGTTAGATAAACTTCCTTCGTGACTCCACGGATAAAGCATAAGACTACCATAACCGTACATTGTGATGAATAATAAAAGATTATCAAGATTTTCCATAACAATATCTTCAGCTTGTACTTCAACTTCTGAAAAAGCTTGGCTTCCAGGGCAAGGGCTGCTGCTTGTGCCAAGTGTATTCCAGAAAAAATCAAACTTGAGAATTCTATTAACTCCAGGACATACATCGCTATAAAGACTTTGATCTGTCGATCTCGTTTTACGCCATAGAAAATCCTAAAATAAAATTACTTTTTGTTTCATATACAATAAAAGAACAGCTTTAAGCTGTATTGGAGACTGTTACATTCCCCACTGTTTGCCGAAATTGAGGCATTGCGTTTTAAAGGGCAGAACTCGACACTACGTTTTGTCTTGTTAACAGATCGAAGAAAGGAAAATATAAAATAGTTTATCTCCTGAAGTGGGTGTCGTATCCACAACCTGTCGCGTTTACAGTTGCACGCTTGCCACGACAGTTTTTAATAAATTACTTATGATCATATAGTTACCATAGCCATATACCATATACCAAATACTGTCGTGAATAATAAACGTACAATTTTCTAAATTTATAGTTTAACCATTAATATAGGCACTTAACCCTAGAAGCCGAATCTACGCCTGCGAGGCGTAGATGAAACCGAATATCGTTTGTCTCTTACTAACGGTCTGAGCTAGAGTGTCGTGCCTTTTTTTCAACTTAGTGGCCGACAGGAGTCTCGTTTGGTGCCCATACTGTTAAGGTATATCCCGCCATTTTTGATTTATCGAAGTCTAGTACGCCTTTGAGACGTATGTTAAGGCTTTGTGTAACTTTTAACTAGGTGTGAGTGATCTTATTTTTGTTTGTTTTTCATATATTTTATGCCTTTTATTATTATTTTTGGCGTTGTTTCGGGTATAAATATGTCACGGCTTGTAACTTTACACGAAGGTGACATTATTTGCAGTTTAAAATTCAAAGCAAAGACGAAAATGACGTTGACCGTGTATAAACCAAAACCTGCAAAGATGGTATATCTCTTATACTCTTGCGTTGAAAATACAGTTATAAATGATTCAAGTGGTTCATCTGAGATGATCCTATTCTATAATTAGACAAAAGGCGGTGTAGACTCGTTTGATCAAATTTTCTCGTGTCCTTAATGTCATGCAGCCGCAAGACTAATAGATGGTCGATGGCTGCATTTTATGGCATCCTAAACATGGCTTTTGTTAATTCTGCTGTAATATATGGCCACAATATGGTGAAGAATAATAAAAAACCATTGAATAGAAGAACATTCATGAAGCAACTCAGCACAGATTTGGTCACGCCTTGGATGGAGAAGAGACTTGAACCTCCGACATTGAAAAGATCTTTACGAGAAAATATCAGCAAAATTCTCGTAAAACTTACTGATTCAAATAATGAAAATCGAGAAGAAGAACCCTAGCCAAAAAAACGTAAATACTGCGCTTTCTGTTCCTATAAAAAAAGGAGAATGTCTAAATTAATGTTATATATGTAAAAAATCTGTGTGTGTCGAGCACAAGGTTGATGTGTGTCTAGACTGCTCTAAAAGTTTAGTTTGTCTTATGAAGTCTGATTAATTTTAATGCTTTCTGTAAGAATTACTAATTAACGCTAAAAAAAATGATTTTTTTTAAAAATAAAAGCAAATTTTAGTTGATTTTGAAGAAGTATTTTCCAATTTATTCGTATATTATGTTTATGAAGTTCGAAGAATAAATCTAATGGCAAAACTATAAAAATAACCGTAAACAAACAAAATTAACATATAGTATGCATAGTATGCTATGCATAAAGATTAAATTGATAACAATATCAGAAAAAAAGGATCAAATTGAAAAACTCTTTTTTTCTTCTTTTTTAACTTTACGCTGTATCCACTGTGGCATCGTGGGCGGAGGGAACGTGGTATAGTTGGGACGATGATGAGTAGCAGGTCAAAGCGGCGCTTTTGCCTCGTCACCAAAGCGTACAAATGCGAATATTAATATTCGCCATTCTATGCTTTAGCTATGCTGCTTTACAACATTAAGGTCTTGTATAACTGCCTTGATTTTTTTCCCCCCTCCGTCGTGTGTGACATTAACTTCTTCATACATACGAGTCCCCACACTCTGAGGTCAACAAATATTTTATGTTATCTTCCTCCAGTATTATTGATGCTATTTTTTGAAGCTCAACCAAGGTCTCCTTAGAGGAAGAACTGAGAGAGGTAGGCTTCTCTTCATCTTTCCACACACTTTTCCTTCACAAATATTATTTTCTTGTATCATTCATTCACTCAACGTTTTTAAACCATCTGAGCAGCAGCAGTTGTGGCATGACATAACATAGCCGTACGTACGTTTGACCATACTTTACGCAGTGCTGGTGACATTGCGTACTGGACAACCTAAAGTTAACAAAATTCAACTTGACAAAAGGAAATTTCATTCAATAAATTCAAGTGGGAATCAAACCCACGATTATCTCACAACGCCATAATGGTTTCGTACAACATAATAATATTATCTATTATATTTATAACAAAAGCTTTCATATTGTGAAATGTGCGGAAATTAAACTCTAAAGTGTTCCCATGTTATTGGTTTTCAAGGGAGATGGCTATTGAGTATAAGTTATGATTCTTGCGATCATTTTACACTGTATAGAAAAATAATTTGTATGTTTTTATATATATTTATAGTATTTTTTAGAAATAGAGGCCCCAAGTCTTATGATGACTGTAAGAGCGACAGATTATGGGACAGATCCTGCTCGTGAAAATAAAATATTTGATATTTTCATTTTTTTGCTCTGGTAACAACGTAATTCGCGGCATTGAGTCCCGCCACTCAACACACAAAGTTTCCACCATTCGGTGCAAAGTGAGTAGGGAAATGTAATACCTTAACATTAGATTCCTAGGTTCCCTTTGCCTCCCGCCTGCTACACAGCAGGCAAAGGCAAAAAACCCAATTTATAAGACGGAGATTATCAGTTTGATATAAATGTAGGGAAATTTCGTAAGTGTACACTCAAACGTCCAACAATATCTTGGTAGATGAAATCCATTCCGAAATTATCATTTATTATTCAAATGGTATATTAATTATATTTTAATTTGAAATTATTGCTCCTAAATTATATATGATTTTGGTTTCTGGTCTAAGTCGAGATATTGTATTGAGAAGTATCTCTTCGTAGGATTCCAATGATTATTACTTCCCTATGTGTAGTTAGAACTGAAAACCACTGCATTTGTAAACGCTAATTCGCTGCGCCGTAATTGTCACATGTTTTTTTAAGATTTACGCTGTTTTCCATATAGGGTACCATCCCGCTAGGGTAGGCAAAGGGAACCTGGGAACTGAGTGCTTCGTGCTCCATTCTCCATAGACAAACTTCTGTTTCTCATTTTTCATCGAATTCTTGAGGCATTGTGGTTAATGCGACGAGCAATTTAATAGACCTTGTCAAGGTCTATGTTATTCTTTTGTTTCTGAACTCGGCTTATAAGAGGCTAGTCTCGCACACGGCAGGTTGATGTTGAGGGAACGTAGTTAAGATATTCTGTTCCCATGAAGACACTTTCGATCCTCATTTTCAGATGAATTCTCCAGGCCTTGCAATTGCTGTGGCGGAACTCAAAGCCATTGCCTCGTCATAATAGCAAGGCAATTAAAATATTAAGCATTTCTTTGCTTTGTGCTTACATCGAACCAATAATTGTCGCGCTTAAAGTCGCACATATGCGTACTTGCTTTATAACTGCAATTTTTATTTTGAAATTTGTTTTACCTGCTGAATATTCTTCAACACCGTATTGTGCCTTATTAGAACAAATAATTCTATGCTAATTGTCATCTGATCCATGATTGCCCGTTTAAAATCAGCCTTTGTGCCTTAACGGTTAGTCAATAACTTGTTAATTTAAACATTAAAAAAAGCTTTCTTTTCAGTACGAAACCCGAGCTTTCAACAGCAGCGGCGTCTCCATTACAAATAGTTCGTGCGATTCAATGGCGTGTGTGATCAGTATTAAGCCGGAAGCCGGCACTGCGAAGTATACTTGCGAAGTGTCGAGTGAAGGTCCAAGATTTGCTGTAGATAAGAAATCTGCTAATATGACGTTAGCTGGTACGTAATTTATTTAATTATTTCAATTTTAATATACATTACTATTCGAGGTCTGACGTGGCGCAGAGGCTCAAGCGTGCGACTATAAATGTGACAGGTTGTGGGTTCAATCCCATTTAAGGGGAACTCCAAACTTAATACTTTCTTCGCTCTGGTAATAAGGCAAGGCGTGGTGTTAAGTTCCACCACTCAACACGTCAATTCACCGGAAAGTGTTGAAGTGTGATTAAGTTAGATCTCAATCTAAGTAAAATATTTTTAAATGAGAAATATTTTTCGTCCTACACATAAAATAGTAGGCAGAAGGATCTGAGGATCCGTTCCTATTCCTTTCTTTTCGCCAAATTTTAAATCATTGCGTGTTAAATTACGAAGCTTAACAGCGCGCTTTCCTTTGTTACCAGAGCGAAGAAATGAAAATATTAAATATTATATATCATTGAGCGAGCATCGAACCTACAATTTGTCGCATTTACAAAAGCACGCTAATACCCCTGCGTTTCGACAGGGTTAATTTTATATATTTGAATAAATAACGAATATCATATATTCAATACGCAGTTACCGTCATATATAAACACATATGCGCTTCTATATAAAAAAATAAGTTTAGTAGTTACGTACTCGTATCTATAGGTTTTTCTATTTCTGGATGCCTTTGTGAATTTTGATGACGTTCACGTTTGTCAGACAGTGCATAAAGATTAATTGATTAATTGAATTTCTGAACAAAAATATGAGTATTCAAATGAAATTTCACTTTGGTAATAATTATTCATTTTGCTTATTTTTTATATTTTAGATGTAGAGGTTTGGCTTGGTTTGGAGATGTGTGTGGGTTCGATCCCTACTCGACTACATAACATGTTTAATTTTTTCTTCGTTATGGTAACAAGCTCGGTGTTAAATTATACCGTTCAACACGCTATATGTAAAATTCGACGGAAAGAGGGGAATAGTGTCTTAATGGGAACGGAATGTCTTAAACTAGGTTCCTAAGTTCCCTCTGCCTACCGTGTCATGTGCGGGATACAGCGTGTAAACTGATATTAATTTCTCTTTATCTGCAAGATAAAGCGTGAAAGTAAAAAATAACTTATAATTTTTTCACAGTTTTACCAGAATATGAACCCCTTATCACCGGTCTCCCTACATTCGTGAACGCCGGGGAACAAGCCTTCGTGAACTGCACTTCTGATTATTCGCTACCAGCTGCTATCATTGATTGGTTCGTCGATGCTGAACCTCAGGAGGTGAGCATTTTATATTTTTTGAAAAAAACCTTATAGATTTAAATATTAACGTAACGGGACTTGAAACTGCGATTCCTGGAAGCCGTCTAAGCGTACTGACTACTAAGCCATATGGTCTTAAATAGCTTTTGTTTTTTAACTCATATTAGAATTTAAAGCTATGTCCAAGTGATTCTACGCCAATTTCTAATTGTATTGTATACTAAAAAATTAAAGGCCAATTGTGGCTATGGACACAAGCTCTAAAATTTGGTGAAAAATGGGAAAAGGAATTATCATAACAGGAACGAATTGTTATAGAGAGGTTCGGTCCTTGGTTCGATTCCCACTCGGGAAACATTTTTTTTGTATTTTTATGATTTCGCTCTAGCAAAGAGAAAAGCGCGGTGAGTGTAGGTTCGAATACTATTAGAGGGAATA
The DNA here is from genome assembly GCA_018249855.1 of Eueides tales michaeli. NCBI lineage: Eukaryota > Metazoa > Arthropoda > Insecta > Lepidoptera > Nymphalidae > Eueides > Eueides tales. The sequence goes on from DWMZ01001090.1 coordinate 17,629, forward strand.
TATTGCCTATACAAGCGTGCGACTGTATACAGGACAGCCTGTATACAGTCGCACGCTTTGCCACGCTGCCACGACAGCTTCAAGGAACTTACATTATAATTTTCTAACTTCAATAGCTTCTATTGTGCATTGTCTTTCCCATTCAGTAGTATAAAATATATAATTGTAAAAATATAATAAATTAAATTCCTTT
>DWMZ01001091.1:0-17818 GCA_018249855.1 Eueides tales michaeli
ATACGTAATTTGTAAGGTTCCGTAGCTCTAGAGAAGAAAACGGAACCCTTATAGAACAACTTTTTGTCCGTTTGTCACTTTGTTTATATGTCAAGACTATTTTCTCTTTAATTGCGTGAAAGTAACAGACTAAACTTTATATTAAAGATGATATATCTCTCCAAACACAGAAAAAATATATACTTCTCTTAATTGAGGCCTGTCGTGGCGCAGCGGCACAAGCGTGTGACTGTAACCGACAGGTTGTGGGTCCGATCTCCACTGTAGGAAATGAAATATTTAATATTTATAATTTAAATATTTAATGTTTCATTCCTTCGCTCTGGTAATAAGGCAAAGCGCGGCGTTGAGTTCCGCCACTCAACACGCAATGCCTTAAATTCGGCGGAAAGTGGGGAACGAAAGTGGAACGAAGTGTCTTAACATTAGGTTCCCGGGTTCCCTCTGCCTACCCTGCCTCGTGCGGAATACAGCGTGAAGATGAAAAAAAAAGAAAAAGCAAAAAAAAAAACAAAAGTTAAAATTACGTGTATAAATATCGTTATTTTTAGAACAGAATATGTGAAAGTCAATACAAATACTTTGATAACCACTTTCAACCGAACACTGAGCACATATCCGATTCACATTGTTCTTTTATTTCATCTAAATCGCCAGGATGAAAGTTATTTCCGTCCAAGTAAGCATAAAGCTTGTCAGGATTGAGCGATTTCCGTTCACCAGTTAGAAGAAATAACATTTAAGGGAAGTAAATTTTGTTATTCTTTTCTGGCTCTGTATACTGAGCAACCCAGTATAGCTAGAGGAAACGGGGGAACCTAATGTATAACACAGTAATAATATATTGCATTCGCAATAAGACAATTCCACTCCCAACTTTTCGCTGAATTTGAGGCATTGCTTGTTGAGAGGCTAAGCTAAACACCGCGCTTTGCCTCGTTATGATAATAAAGAAATAAAAATATTACATATGTGGCTTGCTTGCTTGTGCCACGTCAAGGTATCTTTACTTACTTATAAATGAAAGCTTCCTTAGATATTTGAGAAATAAAAACAGCTCTTCAGTTCTTCCACTTTATATATATTTCTATGAATACCTTCTTGACTCCAGATAAGACTGTACTTGTCAAGGCTCAGACGAAGAAGAAGTGAACATTCGGAAATGCCACGCCTTTTATAGATTTAATTAGTCAAATCAGCAACTATCTTGACAAGTACAGTTTTAACATTTAAGTCATGAATAAAATAAACAACTTTTATAATAGTAAAATAGTTTTACATTAATATAATAAAATCACTAACGCTAACGTAAAGGACACAGCGTTTGACAAATATTTAAAGAAAACGCGGCCTTGAATTCCACCACTTAGCACGCAATACCTCAAATTCAGCGGAAAGTATCGAGCGGAAGTGTCTTAGTTTGAACAGAGTGTCTTAACACTATTTTCACAAGTTCCCTCTATCTATACTACCATGTTCAGGATACAGGGTATAGCAGAAAAAAACACAGTAAAAATAGACATAAAAAAATATTATAGAGGACAGAATATTTTAACATTTATTTTACATTCACCATACGAGTAGGTATTGTAAAATAAAATATCGAAAACGTTTAGCCTGAAAAGCGGTCGTTGTCGTTGTCAAGTTGACATGTAGTATAAATCAATAATCATATTTGTGCTTCACAAACATAAAATATGTATATAAAATACTCAAACAACTATATCGTATTTAAAAAATCTACAAATATTTTTATATTTTATTTCGTTTCTGTTTGATATTGTTTTTTGGTAACATTTATTTTTTGACAGTTGAACTCAGTAACCCCCGACGTTTTGTAAGCCTACTGTGTAAATTGACAAATAAATAGATTATTCCTTTTTACTGGTAAAAATTATGATTTTTATTTGAATTTCCATTCCGAATAAATAAATAATAAATAAATAATAAATTAATATAATTATGCCAAAAATTTTTCCGCAAACAAATAGGACCTATTGCAGCTATTGCTTGCAGTTGGGTGTTACCAGGCAACAAATATTTTAAAATGTTCTCTTGCATATATTTTAAAATGTCTCATTGCGTTCAAGTTCATTATTTTCCGAATGGTAACCGATACCTACAATTCACATTCTGATGGTGCAGTGCTCATACTTATTTTACTTTTAAGGTTATTTTCTTTTACTCCTATAAATATATTTTTAACGAAAGTTAACTATCAAATTTTTATTTTTCCATAGACTAAACAAAGTGTAAAAATACTAAATATATAAACAGAAATTATTTTCTGGTAATTCACATTTTAGCTTCACAGTGTACCTTCTAAGATATCAATGGCATCATTATAATACATATGCATTATTAAACGCTACAACATTCGAGATAACGACTTCATTGTAAACGAGACGCCGTCTCATTATTTACATTTAACACAAAGCTTTTACATAGTGGTATTGAATTTTTGGAAATTATACTTTCATTTTCTAATGATAATTGACGCACGTTTCAATTGGAAATATTTACCGTGTGTTCAGAAATGTTTTTATAATATTTTATTTTGCTTGTGTTTATTTAATAAATATCAATTTATTTAATAAACACAAGCAAATAAAATATTATATAGAAAAGTAAAAAGAAATTTTCATTTAAAACTCATGGGCATTAGAAACGAAGGTATTTTTTTTCCTAAGCTCTACAACATTTACTAAGCGTTTGTTTGTTAAAAAAATTAATTATCAACAAATACACTTGATTGGTAAACAACCAAAAGTACGTTTTTCGTTTTTTTCAAAGGGAGATTTTGTTGAGTAAAGAACTTGTCGAGACAATCACTGACCTAGCCCCACGACACCTAAATTACAAGTCATTACTATGATGATAACTAAGAATAATAATATTTATTCGCGACGTTGAATTTTACAATATAACAAGCTATGTCTTGAGGAAAGTGTAGAAAGAATGTGTTTTAATGAGAACCAAGTATCTTGTCATTAGGTTCCCTTCGCTTACCCTACTATATGCGGAATGTATCGTGAAGTCAATAAAAATAGTTTTTATTGTTTCTTTTTCAGTACGATTGTAAAAAATCATTCAAATTAATTTAGAGGTGCTCACGAAATAAGCGGAAGTAACCTATTAACAAGTTTATAATAAGCAAAGATAATTATTAACTGCATTGCGAAATGTATTGCGGTTGTATTCCTGCATTATACTGAGATTTGAGAATTTAAGCTCCTATATAACTATATATTTACTATTATTTGTAAGTGATTTTTATAATTTATATAACAGTGTGAAATTGAGAATGCCTTGTAAAACATGCATGTCATAAGTCGTAGATATAAAAAAAAACATTATATGATTCGATAGTCGATCATAAATTATACAGCACGAATCTTGCGGGGTTCGAGGAACGAAGTGAACTACTACAAGTAGTTTTAGTACACTTTATTTTTATAGGTCCTAGGCCCAGTTAGAATATGAGTTCTTATACTAAATTGAAAAACGTATAAAAGTTTGGACGAAGCACGATTTGAACCTGCGCCTCTTGAAAACCGTTCAAGCGCTCTGACCACTAAGCCAGAGCTTAGTGGTCAGAGGTCTGCTTCGTCCAAATTTTTATACGTTTTTAAATTTAGTATTTTTCTGTCCTAAGTGTGGAATAACACTTTAAAAATAGTAAAAATGAGTTTTTATTCTTTTATTCTATTTTTGGAAAACCGTATGTTAAAAAAACTCAATATTATAGAGCAGGTGGAAATATCAAGCTGATATTTGCATATATTCAAGTAACCGGTACAAATTAGGTACGATATTAAATAGTTTCACGCTATATCCCGCACATGGCAGGGAAGGCAAAGGGAACTTGGGAAATTAGTGTTAGTACACTCCATTCCGTTCCCCGTTGGAAATGTAGGAAATTAAAAAATCAAAAAAAAAAATACACAAAATTAACATGACAATGTTTCATATGCTATCAACAAGCTGTCCAACAAGCTCGATACCCAATTAAGAGCATAATTACTACATAGAGGGTAGTTCAAAATTCTCATTACACGAACGACCCGACGGCAGTAATTTTCACTGAACCTGCCGTAAGGTTTTCGATTTTGATTGCTTTCCATTGATTGCTAGTGTGTTTACAATATTGTAATGAACTTGGTATAATAACTGTTATATTTGAATCTAATATTGTAAATATTGATTGTATTGACCAACATTTAATTTGTGTAAGCAAAAACAATTTGTTTTAGAATATTAGGATTAAAAGGTTCGATTCTATACTTAAGTATACATTTAATATATTTATATAAAAAAGGATTAAGTTTATCAACTGTTATAAGATTTACTTCCCGTTGATTAATAAATAGTCAAAATAGTAAGGAGCTTTCAACTTAAATTTGACCGATTTTTTAGAGTGGCTTGTTTCAGCAGTGTAGTTAGTTCTCATGCATTCACAGCGTAAAACCTTAGCGTTACAGTTATGAATAAAAAATGTTATCAACATTATAGGTATTATTTTTAAAAAATAACCTTCACAAACTTATATGTATAGTCCATTTAATGCGAATTTAATGAATTCTCACGTAAACATATATATATATATATATATATATATATATATATATATATATATATATATATTTAGTTTCACGTATGTATTCCGCACTAGGCAGGGTAGGCAGAGGGTACCCGGGAAAATAGTGTTAAGACACTCTGTTTCACTTCCGTCCCCACTTTCCGCCGAATTTGAGGCTTTGCGTATTGAAAGGCAGAACTCAACGCGTTTTGCCTTATTACCAGAGCGAATGAAACATTAAATATTTAAATTGAAAATATTAAATATTTCATTTCCTCGACATAAATCTCTTTACAAAATTCGCGATAAATTGCATAATCAAAACAATTGACCAAAATATTGAGGTCTTGCTGTAACAGATACAGGAAAAACAAGAAATTATATTAATATTACATAAAAACTACTACAAAGTTATAACTGTATTTCATTTGACAAAAAATGAGTCCATGTGCCCGTAAAGTTAAGCTTATCAACTTTTATGCTGTACTAACTCTTAAGTAGTACTTCCGTTGACCTGCAATCCTGGAATTGGTCAGGGAACGAGTACGACTCGCACTTGACCACTTTTTAATTTTAATCTAAAATGTTGTACATAATATGTATAATAAGTACAGCAAGTAATAAAAAAAACAATAAAACACTTTATTATGATAGAGAAAAAGAAAGAGAGGCCTGTCGTGGCGCAGCGGTACAAGCGTGTGGCTGTAACCGACAGGTTCTGGGTTCGATCCCCACTTGAGGAAATGAAATAATCAATTTAAATATTTAATGTTTCATTTCTTCGCTCTGGTAATAAGGCAACCCGCGGCGTTGAGTTCCGCCACTCAACACGCAATGCCTCAAATTCGGCAGAAAGTGGGGAACGGAAGTGGAACGGAGTGTTTAACACTAGGTTCCCCTCCGAGTTCCCTCTGCCTACCCTGCCTTGAGAAAAAAAAAATAAAAAGAAAAAATGCTACTCATATTTAAAAAGTATCAAGTATTATTTATTTATCGACAATAAAACAACTGCAATTACACGTTCGATAAACGTCTTGAAGGCAATTCTTTTTGAAGACGATCTGAAAAGTATGAAAGTTTTTTAATAAAAAAATTAATACCTATTTAAATTTTTACCCTGTATCCCGCACATGGCGGGGTAGGCAGAGGGAACTTGGGAACCTAGTGTTAAGAGTCTATTTCACCATTTCCCGGCGAATGTCAGGCAGTCGGATTTGAGTTGCGGAAATTAACGCCGCGCATTGCCTTGTTATCTGTCACATGAAAATTATAAATACGAGCTGGTATTTCATAACCCAGAGCGGGGTTCGAACCCAAAGTCTGTCGCGTTTACAGTAGCACGCTTGTGCCTCTGCTTCACGACAGGCCTTAATGATTTATTATAATGATTGCGTTACTTATTGTTGAAATTTGGCATAAATGTAAACCATGAAGTGGTACTTGGAATTCTTCTATTTCCTCTAGATAGGGGAAAAGTGGTATTACCATTTTACCTATAAAAGTCCTCGCAAACAAAGTTGCGAGCGGCAACTAGTTATTTATTTTGAAACTCTTAAGCATTATTTTGAATTTGGCTCATCATTTATATGTTATATTTAGAGAATTAAGTAAAAAATATAAATAGATAGTGTAATGTACAGTTGATTCAAATTCCTTTATAAAACTAGCAATGATGAAAGATTATAATTATAAGACAACATTTGTAACTTCACATCGCAGAATGGGCAGAGAAAACTAAGTTTAACGACACCCAAGTGTCCTCTTTCCGCCTGAATTCTAGACACTGCGTACTGACTTGCGGTTCTTAACACAGCAGTAAGTCTACCAGACCTAAGATTAATTTCCTCATTTTACTCAACTGTTAAAAAATCTATACTAACGATAATTGCTAAGTCCAGCAAAATAATTATCTTTGACCAGCCAAAAGTTTATAAACCATTGAACGATGCCTCTACAGCTGCCGTATGCGAATAACAGGGCGATCCAGCTTGTGTCCTCTTGGTCTTTAGAATTGTATGGAAATGGCTTACTCATTCTTTTAATGTTCTCCTTATCTCCGTTTATATATCTAATTATTGCAACTAGAAAAGAGAAAGGTTTTTTTTTAGCTTCAGGCTGTATAACTGTATATATCTGGGTAGGGAGGGGAAACTAGAGAGCCTAGTGTTAAGACACTCCGCTGCCCTTGAGACACTTTCTTTTCCTAATATTGGCAAATATCACGTGCAAGGCATCATTTCATTTCATTTTCCTCGAATGGGGATCGAAGTCACAACTTGTCGCGTGTACAGTGGCAGGTTAGTGCCCCTACATCATTACAAGCTTAATGGTTATGCACCATACACATGTATCATTATAAGTATGAAGATTATAAAAGTATATAAAAAAAATAACAATCCCGATATGCACTTAATTTTAACGTTTAATTAAATTTCATGTAACCGACAACGATCGCTAACTATTCAGAATCGGTTACAGGCCAAGCCCAAATTTTTGGCCATTTGCGTATAAAATATCCATTAAATACTTAGTTATTCCGGGTGCCCGATCTAATATCGTCCCTTCCGTCCCTTGGAGGGTAGTCGAGGAAAATTACTAATATGTTAAAATCTAACGTACCAGCCGTAGAGGCCCTTGTTAATAGCCTTTATCAAAAATTGAGTTTTCTTTGCCATTTTGTAAACCTTTTTATTTAATATTTTTTTTAACTTTTCTTTGTTTTGTGTATGATTCATTTTTAGACTTGTAACAGCTTTCAAAAAACCATAAATATAATAAATAGGTATATTTGTATTTTTGCTACAACTTTTAATAAAAATGAAACTGATATGAATATTTATAAGATTCTGTTATATTTGTAGTTTATTAGTAAGGCCTGTTGTGGTGCAGCGGCACAAACGTGTGACTGTAACCACAGACAGGTTATGGGTTCGATCCCCAGTCGAGGAATTGAAACATTTAATATTTTCACTTAAAATATTTAATTTTTCATTTGTTCGCTCTGGTAATAAGGCAAAGTGCGGCGTTGAGTTCCGTCACTCAACACGCAATGCCTCAAATTCGGCGGAAAGTGGGAAACAGAAGTGGAACGGTGTGTCTTAACACTAGGTTCCCGGGTTCCCTCTGCCTACCCTGCCTCATGCGAGATATAGCGTGAAGCTTTTATATTTAAATTTGGTACAACCCAATTTAATTGCCCAAGTGTGCCCAAGTGAATAATAAATCAGTTCTTTTTTAATTATATATTATAATCGAAGAAAGGAGTGAAATATTTCTAGATTTCAAAATATTTTTCTTTCCTTAGTCGTAATATTTAAAATTTTGATATATTATTACTAAGAATCTGCACAGTCGGAAAATTTTGAAATTTAGTCGGTATTTCAGTATAAATTTCCCAACGCTTAGTTAATACGGCAAACTGATCAGCTCTTCCAATATATTGGATTATATAAAGTTTAGCCCATGTTTGCTAAAGCCTGAAGGCATTTATTAGGCTAGCTAGCTTCTTACTATATGACTTTCTTAAACTTCACATTCTGCACATAGCATAGGATGCAGGGAACCTGGGAACCTCGTTAACTCACCCCGGCCCATTAAAGCATTTCCGTTCCCAAATTTCCACAAAATTGTTGAGATATTGCGCCTTGCGTGGTGGAGCTCAACCCCATTCTTTTTCTCGTTACAAAAACAACAAAATGAAAATATAACATATTTCATTTCATACAATGGAGTCAAACCTACAACCTGTGGCGTTTATAGTCACACGCTGTACCTCTCCGTAACGACAGGCCTCTCTTACTAAGCGATTGAGGAACGAATGTGCGTGAGATTGATCTCCATAGATTAGCTTTACCTAGTGAGGTGTGATATTGCGAAGGAGATATGGGAATATGTGAATATGCTTAACTGGGGCTACATTTATTATTCCATTAGACTATTAATAGTGACTTTTAGAGGAAACTTTTGATCCACACTTTTTCGAGTATTTTTTAAAATGATGAACTCAAATACCGCACTATAGTGATACCAGAGAGAAAGAGAGAATTTACTCTCCCGAGAAGGAATCGAACCTAAAATCTTCACAATTATAATGCAGATGCTTTAGTGATGCACGCTATAGCGCTATAGTCAAGTTCTCTAACAGTTGTTAATGCTTCATTATATATTTTTTTAATATATATTTCTTTTAGCTTCACTCGGTATCCTGCACACAGTAGGGTAGGCAAAGGGAACTTGTGAACCTAATGTAATATTTCATTTCACTCCTCATAATTTAATATACTTTTTTATAAAATTATGTGGCCAGTGAGTACGGAGAATGTGAAATACTAAGATTGTTACTAGTATAGTTTTTTTTGTGACAAAAAAATATTTAAAAATGAAAACTTACTTTCATTTTTAGAATGTTCAAGGTCGTTAACGAAGAGACCCAAATAAATCAAATCCACCAACAGAATGCTGACCCCCGCTAAAGTGAACGGCACTAAGGCCGCATAGTACCCGCAGGGCCTTCTCCCGTGAGTCAAGTTGGCGACTCCAAACAGGAACCACACTACGTGAAGGACCAACCAAAGTTGAATTTTACTATAAGAAAAAATAACATTTGTAATTTTCAATTATGTTGATGTTAAATTGATCCGTTATAGTGCAGTTGCGTACGACAAGGATTTTCTCATTCTGTAAGCAAGCTCAGTGTTGAGATTTGCCATTTAATATTCATTGTCTTGAAAATTGGAAAATGGAATTTAAGCGTTTTACCATTGAGATGCTTTGACCAAACCTGGAACTGAACCAAATGATCTTTGATCATTTTATAGATTTTAAGCTTCGTTGACGCTGCAAATCAGACATGTCAAGGCGGGCAGAGGAAACCTGCGAAACTAGTGTTAAGACACTCATTAAGACTTTCCGCTAAATTGTGGAGGCATTGCGTGTTGAGTGGTGGAACTCAACGCCGAGCTTTTCATCTTTACCAGAACAAGTTTCAAGATTGAACAACAAAACTTAAATTTTCTATTTTACCTCACAGGAATTATAGAAAATTTCCCTGCAAACACTAAGGAAAAGCACCTTTCACCGCCGCGTAAACTGTGTTTTCTATAACGGTAATCCAATAAAAGAAAATAATAAGAACTCACTGGCGAAACTTAGACGCTACTTTATTCTGAACAGGCCAAATGACAGCAGATTTATATTCACTATTAACGTGTACTGTAAAATTGTAGAAATACAAACGACCACAGGCCTTAGGGTCGTAAAGGTACAGAAGTTTCATTAGGGTTATTTCTTGAAGCTCGGTACTGTCTGGCACGAAACGACAGCTGAGCGTCCAATAACTTATTAGTATGCAAATTAATGCTGTAATTTTAATATTTTTTTATATAATCTATAAAATACTATGTATTTATGTAACTAAAGAGTTTGCTTGGACAAGCTAATTTGAGGTGTTTCCATATATATCTTTTTTATATTATAGTCAATCCATCTTGAAATTGCAGGTTAGATTACATCACAATAATACCTTTCCGACATTAAAAATCAATATCTTGTCTTGATAAAGTGCTCGTAATCCCCAAAATAATGTTATAGTCAATATCTAAGAAACACTTTCATAAATTAGTCTTTCAATTAATAAGAGCCGCACTAAAATTGGCTTATTCATTTAGGAGGTGCTACAGTCAGACAGATCAACAGAAAAAATTAAATCTTGTTTAATTTCTTAGCCATGATTTATAAAAAAAAATATTAGTGGCTTAAGAACTCTAAAACCACTTTGCCACAATGAGATGGGAATTTTTGGATTTTTAAAATATCTAATTGAGTTTCTTTGTTTTAGGTTAACATTTTGCTTACATAGTTTTAAAATTTCCAACTCTACAACAATGGAATTAACGACTCTTAAAAGTCTAAACAAACCAAATACTAGAATACAATAGCTACGTTAATACAATCTTCAACAATCAAACAAAATTTAACTTACTTTGATAAAGTATGACGAAAATACTCAAAATCCTAAGGGAGCTCATCGTTGATGGCCATTGAAAGCATCCTCATTCAATTAAATGTCAATTCTCGAATACTTAACCTTGTTAATACGGAGTTTAGAATAAATGAACAACAATTTCAAGTCGGTCATGAATATATTAATACTAATACTCCCTTGGTTGTCATGGTGCAGTGGAAAGCATCTGATGGTAAACTCTACGGTTTTGGGTTCAATTTCCACTTATATTTGGATAATTCGATGGGGATAGGATCTAGATGCAGTGCGGTGTTTTTGTTTTCGATAAAATTGCTACAATGTAACTGTAACTTTTTTTAAATTAAATAAAATTTTACGAATTTCATTGTATGGTTATTGTGTCGAAAATGATAACAGAATAATGATTTAGATTAGTAAATAAATAATTGTGTAGCACAAGCGGGGAAAGTCGGGAGCAGGTCCCTAGTTTAAAATACTTTTAACTTCAACTTTGAAGTAACTATCTCTCTCTGAGAGACAAAAGACATGCTACAAATCAAAAGCTATAAGGAAAAGGTAACAATCAAAAGATACATTCCGTCTGTAAATCCAAAATTTGGATTTTGAATTAATGGAAATAAGACGAAATGTGGCATTGAGTTTCGCTAATACTTAGTGTCTCAAAAATTGGGTGGAAACTACTCGTAACAGTGTCTTAAACCGTAAATCAAAAAAAAGCGAAGACCGTTAAATTCGATCAGCCCTCAAGCTTTTCAAGTTTTGATTACGTAACACCAAAATTAATGTCCCTCTGAAAAAGTGATAATGAAAATTTTTTTTAATGCCTGCTTCCTACAAATTGAATTTCTCTAAGTACAACCTTTTTTCATTTCGCATTACCGAAAGCAATATCTGTGATTAATTGTGGGTATCGCATTTTACTTAGAAGTTGTGATAAAGTGACTCGAGTTTTCGAATTCCATTTATTTTGGACGTCTAATAAGGTTTAGCATAAATGTTTTAAGATGGCGAGATTTAAGTGACATGAACTTTTAACTTAATACAGAACAAAGTAAAGAAAGACTTTTATACCTATTATGGACAATTTTAAGAATAAATTAATTTAAATATTGTATATTAATAAAATAACAATTAACATTGTTTTTATATTCTGAAAACTTACATCTTATAGAATAGAAAGAATAAAACTAATAAATTACAGTCCACCTCGGTAACACATATTTAGTCCATCGGGCTCAATCAGTAAAAATACTTAGCATTCGAAGAGCTTCTTGCATACGGTTTATATTCACCAGCTCTATAATATAACACTTTGTCGTCGTTTGGCTCTGCATATTGCGGTTCTGGTATCGGCGCATTATCCCCAACCAGAAGTCTTTCTTTGACTTCGCGTTTCCTGATTTTACGTCTTAATAATTGAAGAATTCGACAACAATATATATTTATAGCTAGAACGAAACCCCCTCTCAACCAACAGGCACAAGCTGCTATTGGCAACCATCCACCGAAATCATTGTATTTCTTTATTGAGATTTCAACACTCCATCCACTATATCTAAGGATCATTCCTTTAGTCAAGCTCTGTTGAATATGGGCTATATACACGATAGCCATAGATACGTCGAATGTAATAATGATAATACTACTGTATAAGGTGACGGCGATAAGAAATTTTTGAATACGCCATCTTGCTATGAATCTTAAAATTCTCAGTGAAATTGCTGTGAGCATCCAAAATAAATGAATGAAAGCACTGAGTTGAACGTACCTGAAATCATTTGACAATATTAAACATTTTTTTTAGGAAATTAACTTCTGTAACGTCCCTGATACCTCCCTGATTGTATCCATAACGAACTTGTTCAAAATCGCCACGATGGCCACAAATCTTAAGGGTATCTTTTAAATATGCTTAAGCCCAATTAATTGGAAAAAAATATTAAATTATTTTTGCTTAGTAATGCCATTCAGAGACTTGGCAGGATTTGGTTGAATTGATTTATTGGTTAAGGGTTCCAATCCTACACACAGTTATATTAATTTTAATAAAATAATTACGACAATTTTTCCAGTTAAATTAGAATTGTGAGTTTAAAGTACGAAATATGTTACTTGTAATGGCGTAAAAAGTAGAAGTTTCATTTTTACAGTAACTTAGATCGGGGAATGAAAGACATAACAATTTTAGTACTAAAATTAGATATTTTTAACATTTTTTAAAGAATTACTACGTACTAAGAAAAGAAACAGAACTATTCTTAAAAGAACATGAATACAGCGGGATTTGAATCTATGTATCTTAGAAATCGCCCAAGCCACAGCTTATTAAAATATAAAATAAGAAATTCTTAAGAAAAAATACACCGTACGTTCTAGTTTTTGTGGATAATTTAGTAGAAACCGTCACAGAAGCTGGCATCCAATTGATGGGCAGTATATTCAGACCAAATGTGTTATTTTCGAATTTCAAATTGTTAATAGACTTTGAGGATCTCAAGTTATATCCACAAGCGTGTGGATCATAGAGGTACATGATTCGGAATAACTTATCGTAATCATAAGTAGAATATTCTGGGGACCATACGCAGAAAGTAACTGTAGCTGATCCTATGAAAACTATAAAGCCTGTAAAATATAAATGAATTAATTTATTTTATTATACAATAAAAGTAGGCAGAGGAAATCTAGTGTTAAGACACTCCGTTCAATTGACTGCTTTTTGTCTTGCCACTAGAGCAAGGAAATTAAGAATAATTAATACTCCCGAGTAGGAATCGAACCCACAACCGTTTCCTCTATCGTTGAAGACAGTCTCAGTGAAGTAGAATATTTGTATACAATTATTACAAATAGATTTTCTTTGCAGTATGAGAAGATCGTAGGAAAATGCTAAAAAACCAGATCGTAGGAAAATGCTCATAATAAATGTAAACATATCCTGAGAAATATATATAAGTAAAAAGTCATTTCTAGCTTTTTTTTTGAATAGAACAATAGACTGAAAAGACTTAGCTTAAAATTGTAATAATCACGTAGAATGCTTAAACCCGTTCGTGATTTTTTTTCAAATCAAAGTTTGCAATATACAATATAGGTTGCGGAAAAGGAATCTGGGAACCAGCGTCTTGATACTTCGTTCCCAGGTTCCTTCTACCCACTCTTCTAAATGCGGGATGCAGCGTGAAGCTAAAAATAAATAAAATAAACACGATTTTCAAGCGAACACGGCTTCATTTGAATGTTTCAATTTCAGTCAATATTTCAATGGCTTTTCCTGGGATTGTGTCGTAATACGCTGAAACGATATCGCACGAACGCTTAAAATTACTCAAATAAATACGACATAAGATATTAATACAATATGAAACATCACAATATCCATATTGATAAGATTAAAAATATGTATTGAATATATTAATTGATGTATGTTTTTCGTTGATTTTTGTTTATTGAAAAATTACTGAATCAACAATTTTTATATTCATATTTTATAAATATATAATAAATGAAAGTATTTTACATTTTTGAAATATCGAATACTCGGTAACAACGCTTATTGTTACAATGTATCGGATTACAGTAACGCACGTAAAAATTGCAAAAATCAGGAGATTTCCTCAATCTTATGAAATATTAGTCAAGAGTAGGTAGTATCATGATAATTCGTTTTCCATTTTACACTTAAAGTTAAAACATTACGTGGATTAATTTATAAAAACTTGATTAAATTCAACTTTATTTCATTAATACTGAGCGACATTGAAAGATGAGCATCATCTTTTTTTATTTGACGCACAGATCACAGACAGGAGGAGACCAGAGACAATCTTGACATAATTATAGACTATATAGTACACAAATGACTTAATTTACAGATAAGTTAATTAACAGATTATTTAATATTTGCAAAATAATATATATAAGGTCCAAAATGTCATTTGTCCGAGTGAGTATCGAATTTACCTTATCATTGTGTTGTTGATGAGTAGGGGTCTCCTCTACGATATTTTTTTTGCTTACGCTGTATCCCGCATATGGGAGGGTAGGCAGAGGTAACTTGGGAACCTAGTGTTAAGACACTCCCCACTTTGAGGGGAATTGAGGCATTGTGTGTAGAGTGGAGGAACCCAACGTTTTACCAAAGTGAAAACATGAAAATATGAAATATTTCATTTGGAAATATTAAATATTTTACTTTTTCGAGTGGGGATTGAACCCACGAACACGACAGGTCTCAGTATCAAATCCACCTTGTTATTGTGTTGTAAGTGAGAAGCTGCTACCATAAATAAAAATTTTATACAAAATAATAAAATTAATATATATGTATATTTGAAACGGCACTGGATTCCGCTTTCTAAAGAAAGTTTACTTAAACTTATAAGAGCCGCTGCTTGCAACTGAACTGCATTGCGGATAAATTTCAGTTTCGAACTAAATCTTTCATTTTATTTCACTATTGTGCTATGTTTTATAGTCCCCGTGACGGTGGAATTTGAATTAATTTAAAATGCTTGCCTTAGATACGCTTTGCAGTATGTTTTTGTTAAAAAATAGGCATATAAATTGTTTTAATACTTAGGACTTTGGACTTTTAACAAAATATATATATTTTTTTATTAAATGCTCTATTCTGCACATATCAGGGAAGGTGGAGGGAACTTGGGAACCTATAAGACACTTGCTCTTCCCAATTTATATCTAATTTGAATTAATTGCGTCTTGAGTAACAGAAATCTACACGAGTTTCTACGTTACTGGACCGAGTAACTTAAAGTATTAAATATTTCATTTGACAATAGGTATCTAACTCACGACGTGTCGTATTCAAAGTTACACGCTTATTTTCCTACGCCACGAATAACCAAACAAAATTTGCATATTATATGCGTATTACTAGTTTCACGTTGTTACACAAGCAAGGTTGTTAGAGAAAATGAAGTGTTTTAACACTCTGTCCCGCACTTGCCGATACATTGCGTCTTGAATAATTACGAAGAACGGAACAGAGTGTGTCAACACTAGGTTACCAAGTTCCTTCTGCCTACCCTGCCATGTGCGGGATACAGCGTGAAACGGTAATGTATGTATTTCTTTTATATTTATCAGTATATATAATGGAATATCGCTTGAAATATCGTTAAAGTATAATTTTTAAATAAAAATTATAATGTTTTAGTAGTGTAGACAAAACCAAAAGCATATATAGATAAAATGTAACTTAGACTTGGCTGTTTTATAGAAAATATAAAAAAAAACACTTACATTGAAAAATAAACCAATTTGAAATCCAGCCACAATGTCGTATATCCGTCGGTAAAAGAGACACTTCCTCTAATGAGATCAAACTATGTCGTAACATCTCAGTTTTCTGAAGCTATCTTAGCTTTATTGGCTTAAAAACTAATTTTCTTATAAAAATGTAGCAAGGATTTTCGATTTACCTTAGAGCTTGGGATTTTTTAATGTACTGACAGCTGTCAATGTTCTGACAGCTGTCAAATTTGATATTTTTATTTTTTTTGTTTAGTTTGTTTTACTCATTATTTATATTACATTATATTTATAGGTCACCAAAAAAATTATATGTCCTCTTAAAAAAAAGCATTTGAGGCTTGTCGTGGCGCAGCGGCACAAACGTGTGACTGTAACCGATAGGTTCTGGGTTCGATCCCCAGTCGAGGAAATGAAACATTTAATATTTTCAATTTAAATATTTAATGTTTCATTTCTTCGCTCTGGTAATAAGGCAAAGTGCGGCGATGAGTTCCGCCATTCAACACGCAATGCCTCAAATTCGGCGGAAAGTGGGGAACGGAAGTGGAACGGAGTGTCTTAACACTAGGTTCCCGGGTTCCTTCTGCCTACGCTGCCTCGTACAGGATACTGCGTGATGCTAAAAAAAAATTATACATAGTACGCACTAGGTGTAATCGCGGTTGTGGAATATAATAAACAAGAACTAAAACAAAGTTGTTTCAGTAAAACTACGCTGTGCGTAAAAAAAAATCTTAAAAAGGAAAAAACATACGATGATTATACATATTTTTTTATTTGGCATTAATTTATTCATATAAGAGTATTATTTTGCCAATTTTTTTCATCAGGGTGAATAAAAAAATTTCATCAGTGTGAATTAAAAGGTATTCTTTTAAACATTCCTAGGATTTATTTGAATAATTAATAATTTTTTTCGGCGCCAAGCATTTCAATAAAATACTATTTAGCAGGATTGCCAGTGTAAACCTGGCGTTAAACACATCATCCCCAAGCAACGTCCAATTTTCGAGAGCTACGTAATAAAACTACGCACTTTGTATTGTTACAATTGAAACGAATCAAAAATAATTAATTTCATGTCGGAAACGAACCCGCAATTGTGACCGCTTAAAATTTCCCGCCGTATTACTGGGCTTACGACATTTTCAAATTTTTAAATATGACAATAAAATACATTCAAATAGCATGGCATACGATAATATCAGTCGCTAGAGCATATGCGTGCGACTGTAGTTGCGACTGGTTATCCGATTTCTACTCGAGGATATAAATATATATAATATTTTCAATAAATGGCATTACGTGTTGAGCAGCAAAAGCGTTGCATCTTGCTGCTCAACACGTAATGCCAAAGTATTTCAATGGGAACAGAGACTAACGCTAGGTTCCCAAGTTCCCTCTACTTACCCTGGTATGTCAAGTTTTGTCAACAGAAAAATAATTTCTGATTTAGGTCGAGTCAAGCTACCATTTATATTAAAAATGCACTTAGTATAAAATGTTTATAGCACAAACGAAAATTAATACGATCTTCATTTCCGGTTTCATCGTCTCCCATTTAATTAATATTTGCAATTGGTCTAGTTTGTTTTGTTTCAATTGAATTTGAATATACTTGTTGTCACCCGTTATTTTGTTTTGTTCTATATTTAATTACATGTACATACTTATATACATGTCAATTTTAAATACAGTTTTTTTTTAATTTGGTTTTTGAGCCCTCATGTGCTATTTACATTTTGACCATTAATCATTAATATTTTTTATTATGCCCCTGCGCCATGCAAGGCCTTAACATCAATAATAATCATCCATAATAATTACATACATATTTTTAGGGAATATAGTGCATAATAATATCTTTGATTTTCGCGATTGTTACACATTTTAAATGAAACACTTTTAACCGGATTAATCGCGTATATTGATTTTTACACATTTTTGGAAACCCGACGTTTCGAACACTTTACAGTAGT
>DWMZ01001092.1:0-17805 GCA_018249855.1 Eueides tales michaeli
GCGGTGCTCAGTGAAATAATCAAAATTTGAGCAATGCTCAAATCAGAAACAAAAATTTGATTTTTTTGCAGTTGATCATAGTTTAAGATGCGCTTAACGTCAAATTCTCAATTCAGAAACCGGCCGTAAGTTAACGCAGTCAAAAGGTACGAGTTTTTATGTATTTTTTTTGCTGCGTTTTGTATGAAATTCGCCACGTAATGATACCTAAATTTTATAACTGTATATCCACGGGAAGTATCCTATACTTTGTGAGAAAAGTGAGAAGTTCAAATAAAATTAAGAAAAAATCCAATAAGTCAAAATTTATAGATATATTATAGAAAAAAAGATTACAAATTTATATGTGTGATTCATTTTATTCAAAACAAGAGAAAATGCCCGCAAGCATATCTTTGTAAACTTTTATCGTCACAATATTATATAAAATAAGCTGATGCTCCTGCAAACTTATGTTTGTGAATTAATATAAATTGTTGCTCCCGTTGACTTACAATCCTAAGGCTGATATGTCGGTGGGCGCGTCCCACGAAGACTTGCACTTGACCTGTTATTTTCAGTACATTGTCTCATTTATGTTGCAACGATCACTCTGCTCCCGAATTTTAAAACTATGATATCTTTTAAAATATCCATTTTTAATGAGATACACTTATATCTCATGAAAAATGGATGAATGGCAATTTTTACCTATATAGAACGCACAACGTATTCAACTCTTTTCTTATGAGTTATTTAATTATATAAGAATAATACTGTATTATTTTTAATTGTTTTGAATATAGCCCTCTTCCTGTAATTTGTAACAAATTAAAGTTACTGTAAGCCTTATGACTTGAGAGTCTTTTGCATGTTTTAACGAATTACGCAGCGTATGTTCCGCGGTTTTTTCATTTAATTTTTAGTTTTTCCTCACTCCTATATTCATATGTAGTCTATAGCCTTCCTCGATGAATAGGATATCCAATACAAAAATGATTTCGCAATCGAATCGGTAGTTACTGAGATTAGCGCGTTTAATTAAACTAACAAACAAACTCTTCAACTTTATAAAAAGTTGAAGAGTATTAAATTGTATTTAGTACCTTCCCAACAGTCAAATGTGATACATATTTCAAACAGATATACGAGTAGATCAAGTAATTTCTACAACTATTATGTTAGGATTAGTAATATATAGGAATTTCTGTCGTATAAGGGTTGTTTAATAACAATTTATTTGATAATGTTTGTTAAAATGCATCATATATAATAATTATTTAGGGTAAATTCTAATAACTATAACCACTATAATAAATGAAGTGTAATGTACAAGCAATAACGCATATTAGAATTTAATACCTGATAGTCATACATGGTGCCCTTATCAATGCATAACTTGTTTATTGATAGAATTGTTACACGACTGTTAGATATAAATTGCTACATGAAACACATACTAACTTATAAACTCAAATCATTTATTTTTACCAAATAAATAAAAAATAGAATAAAAATAGGCATTTATAGGATAAATGTATATATCCAGTCAAAATAAGAATAAGTTCATTTAAAGTATTATATGTCGTATAATAAATATTGTTTATTTATGTACATCATTTGGGTATATCTAAGTGTGAACTGCTTTGCTGCGTCTACCTGCAATGTTACTTCCTTTAACTAATCATTATCATAAAAAGGTTGACTGAGAATTTAAGAATAAAATCAGATTTTTTTTTCCTTTCACATGAATCTATCAAAGACAGAAAAGTGACTAATCACTTTTCTGTCTCTGACAGATTCGAAGAACAATTACGAAGAAGCATCAGTTTAGATCACGATTGTATGTCCAATATAATAAAATCATTTGCACATAATCATATCTCAGGTACGAAAATATACCAGTTGATACGTAAAAAATATTATTTCAATGCCTATATATTTATTGTGTCAGCAATGTTTTTAGCAAACAGCGAATATAATAAGACATTATACCACGTTTAATAATTTGAAAACAATGATTACTTCAATATGTACAATTAAGACGATGATGTTATTAACAAGATTTTTGTAAGACGGTCCTGTAGAATTTCTTTCATGAATTTCACTATTACAAAAGTTGTTTAGTTAAATCAATGTAAAATATGTTATGTTCAGCAGTGGACCGCGATAGGCTGATGATGATGATGATGATGAAAACATATGACTGCATTGACTAAACTACGTCTTCTAAAGTAACATGTAAAAGTTCGTTAATGCAGAAGACGCCTAGAATATCGTTAAGCTTCTTAGCAACTTACTTTAGGAAATCCGTCTTCATACCTAACATCTTTAAAGAAAACCTACGTATTTACTCCTTTCTCGTGAAATACACAAACTATATTTATTTACTGTGCAATAAGGTAAATATCAAAGTAATGTACTTTGTACCTTAGAACATGAATAGCGGGTGGAAATAATAATATTAGTATGCAATAATTGCTTTTAGCATCGGAGCGGTACATTTATTAACCTACTCTTTTTACAATATAATGTTTTTCTAATATCATATAATGTTTTTCTTTCAAAATAAAAATGACCTGTTAGAAATAGATTATGTTTCTCTGAATATATTCTTGTGAAAGAAATTCATTCTCCGCCATTCGTTTTTTGTGTAACTTTGACTATTGATTTCACTCAAATTGTAAAGGTTTACAAGCTGTATGTATGGATAAAACTATAATCTAGGCAATTTGAATCATACCTTTCAAATATGTAAAAGAATAAAATACAATTTATAAAATTCGACAAACTTAAGTTTGCGGGCGTAATCATTAATTTTGTATGCAATGGACTAGAAATATTTTTTTTCTATAAAATACCTGTAAAGCTTTACTTTTCGGATATTTTCTTTTATTTGCATTATAAGTCCTCACTACGTGCCAAGTTTTATAACTGTATTTTTTTTTTTTTTATGGATAAGACACGGCAAACGAGCGTACGGCTCACCTGATGGTAAGTGATCACCGCCGCCCACGGCCCCGTGTAACACTAAAGGAGCTACAGGAGTGTTGCCGGTCTGTAAGGTGGATGGGCACCGAGGCCCGGTTATAACTGTATGAACACACAGCACACAGGAAGTCTTTTTTTTTCTTTTTTTTTCTAGCATCACGCTGTATCCCGCACGAGGCAAAGCAGGCAGAGGGAACCGACAATTGCATCCCTTTATTTTGTATAGTTCCCAATTCCCTAAATAAATTATGTAGAAATAAAAAAAAAAACAAACTTTATAAACATGTTTAAATATTTTTTATATTATAAAAACACATCAAATACTCTAAATACTGCATAGCAGAAGGCTGAAGCAAGTTACGATAACTTGTCACGTTACGACTAGCTATACTTTAAGTCTTAGGCAGCTCCGTGGAACTACAGGTGGTTTCTTGTCGGAAAATTACTATACGATTACGATTTACATATTAAAAAATTAAGAATGTACTATATAAATTAAAAATTATTCCAAAATTCAAATAAAATTTTACCTGATATGAAAACACTGAATTTCAGAATTTCATTTGTTCAGTGGCGGTATTCAACATGGCACTTCGTCTTATTAGCAAGTGAGCAAGAGAAAGAATACTAT
The DNA here is from genome assembly GCA_018249855.1 of Eueides tales michaeli. Classification (NCBI taxonomy): domain Eukaryota; kingdom Metazoa; phylum Arthropoda; class Insecta; order Lepidoptera; family Nymphalidae; genus Eueides; species Eueides tales. Next base: position 3,602 of record DWMZ01001092.1, read on the forward strand.
TACATTATATGATCTCGTTTACAGTCAGACACCGACCGTACGCCATTGCGGCTTCTTTTATAAATATACAAACTTTACAAATAAATGTTTTGAAATGTAATTCTTTAATGTAGCCGTGGCGCAGTAGTACATCGTGTTAATATAAAGGCAATGATTTATTATTATTATTATCTTTTTATTTTCTTGTTTTGGTAACATAGCAAAGGGGAATTGCGTTCCTTATTATAATTCGGCGGAAAGTGGGAGACGGTGTATTTTTACTTTGCTTATTCTGCTATATGCCGGATATAATATGAAGCTAAAAAAAAGTTTTGAATCTTCAGCTAAGCTTCCCGTTTAACACATAAAGGGGCTAATGAAAACGGAGCTCTCAGTGAACTCCACGGTCGCTACTTATTTCTTTCGCCTTGTCCGCTTTCAACAACCTTTCCATACACCTGAGTCCGCATGCTTTTGAATCATCTTATATCATTGGCACTTTGTTTGTAACTACGCGACGTGAAAGAGGTTAATGTGTAAATATTTTTATATATGTATGTTTTTTTGACTTTATGTGGCATTGCACAGACTTTGATGATACTTACATCAATCGATATGTTTCACCCTTCCGTCATCGCTAAAGAGTCGCAAATAAATACAACTGACTCGCAATTGACTTCAAGTAACACTAAATGATATGGTAAATAAATATAAAATTAAAATAAGCAAATTAATTGAGATAAATAATTAAAATATTTTTATAGTTATTTTACTTTGCAAAAACCGGATTTCTTATGTCTATTGTAAATAGCCCTTGAGGTAAATCTTATCTATCTAGACACTCAGACACTAGATAGATTCATTATTATTATCTTACTGAATTTTCTATTTGAGTGTGAAGATATCAGTAAAACAGGTAAATAAACAAACATAAGAATCACTATTTTAATAATTGATCATACCTTTATGGCCAGACCTTACTGTTAGTTATATTAAGTTTATTACTTTAAGTGGCAATTCCCTATAAAGAAATAAATGTATTTAATGACAAAACATCACAACGCTTAAACTTTTGACGATCTATTTAAGTTTAATTAGTTTATGGTCAGTAATTTAAGTCTTATCAAAGATTAATTTTAAGTTAAATACAGAATTTGTTGTCCATAGGAAAAGCATTTATAATTCATTTTACATTATTTCCCGCTTGTAACTTCCCGATTCCCTCAATTTTTTATTTTTATCGACAAAATTTATCATAAAAAATGCTTATGAACAATTTGATTTAGTTGCCATTTATTCACTTTTAAAACATTAAATAAATATCATAATACTGTGTCAGATGTTCTGAATAATGAGAAATATCTATCACGCTAAACCACTTTTGCTAAGGCGGCATTTCGTTATAGTTTAGCATGAGGAAAAAAAGAGGAGTATTATTTCTAGGTTTTTTAACAGATGGATTTACGGTAAATCGGCATTTCATTATTTCTTACATTGTAGTACTATTAGTGGTCTCTCACTTGCCATTTTCAAAATTCTAGGTGTAAAAATAAAATAAGGACATAATCCGTCCACTAGTCTGTAGCCTATTAATAAATAATAGTTAAGACTAGTCTGTAACAATTTCTAAAACAGGAGTTATTACAGATATTCTCTTTAATAAAATATACAAATATTACACTAATATAACTGTGAAAGGAGTAGGATGAATTAGAATGAATTTGAATTTAAGTGTCAAATATACATGCGGATGCAGAAGGGTGGAGTCCAAAATAAATGTAAAATGAGTGGCGTTCTATGTCGGTGTTAGCCTGGAAGTAATCTTTGCTGCATATCTGTATAGTTATTGATATTAGTTAGGTGCACATTGACAAAAACATATCTATAAAGATATAATTAAAAAAACTAATATTCAAATAAACTTTATTAAGTATCTATTATAAAATATTCTACTTTAAAATTTTAAATTAAATCAAATCACCGTTATTTTTTTCTGAAGCAGGTTTACATTAGATTTACAAAGATTATAAACATATACATTCACAATAATTTACTCTGTTTATATTTACTTTTTGGTAGGGATATCCGGTACATCAAACTCACTGACTTGAGCATCAACAAGTTGTTTACTTCTTAGCTTAATTACCGCGTGGCTTGGTACGTTAGCATCTTCCATTTCAAACTCTATTAATCCTGATAAAAATAATTTTCACTCAATAAAGAAAATATAATAATATTGCCAATTGAAATAAAATAAATATAAATGATATTTTTTTTTCTAAAATGTAATAATAAAATCTATATTTAAATTATAAAGCCTCTTCGAGATTTGCGTACAGAAACGCATCGACAACAAACACCTTAAAAGTCGTTGTTTGGACTTCTATTACACTAATAAATGCTCCTAATAGTACATTTTCTCACATAACTTTCATAACAGCGTTCAGTTACAATTTTATTAGTTGTTAATGATGGAATAGTAATAGTATAAATCTATACTAATATTATAAAAAGGAATAGTTTGTTTGATAGAACGGGCATATCTCAGAAATTACTGGTTTGACTTAAAAAAATATAAATAGAACCCCTATTCAAAATTTGAGACTTCCAGCTAGCACTTGTAGTAATGAAATTTTATAAAATTATAAACTCCTTAGATATCACTCTCGTCATCGGTAGCACATACGTCCAAAAAATAATACCTACCCGTATAAAATTTGAGACTCCTAGCAATTTTAGTAACGTAGTTTCATACAAACTAATTAACTACTACTACCGTAACCACAAAAACAAAACTTTAGGAGTTGAATTTTGCAAAATCATATCTTAGCGAGCACCTGTACGTCTTACAGAGAATCCCCATGCAAAATTTGAAACTGCTAACGCTTGTAGTTTCTAAGGATTCGTGATGAATAACCTTTCGCTTTTAAATACGAGTATATAGATTATGAGGCCTGTCGTGGCGCAGCGGCACAAGCGTGGGACTGTAACCGACCGGTTGTGAGTTCGATCCCCACTCGAGGAAATTAAGTATTTAATGTCACATTTCTTCGCTCTGGTAACAAGGCAAAAACGCGGCTCTGCCTACCCTGCCATGTGCGGGATACAGCTTGAAGTTAAGTATATATAGGATTATACGTATTTATTGTTATATTACCAGTACATTACTATATATATTATTGTTATAAGACGTTAGTGTACAATACATACTGTATAAAAAACCGAACTTTACAATACGTTGTTAACTATAGATGACTCCAGTACCTATCAGTATTCTAGACGTGGCATTTTTTTAAAAAAGTATTGTATCGCAGATGAATTTTCACTCATAAATCACAGACGTAAATAAAATAAACGATTTTTGAAAATTTATCTTTACTCATCAACGTGCTCTGCTTCAAAAGTATACACTTATTTCAGTATATCTTTGTCTTTTCAAAGTTTTTTAAATAAAACGATTTCATTTTGCTTATAAGATGATTTTCAATTTCACCAATTTTTATATGTTCTTCATACAAGGTACAATTTTTCCCCTGTGGCTTTTTCATATCTGCAAAAAGTTAGCAGTCTTTGGAGGCCAAATCTAGAGAGTAGGTACTGTGAGTGAGTCAAGTTGTGACGGCCATTGTCAAAAAGATTACTTTTTCCTTTTACGTGTGGGCCCGCTTTATCACTTTGGATGACTTTTAAGCTGACTTGTGTCTACTCAGTTAATATTTTTTTTCAATTCAGGAAAGCTGTTGCATGATCCATTGTTATATATTGCCCTTTTTATTTTTCCAGAAGAACTCTGGTTTTGGGTAACCAGGGCGATTAGTATTATCATAACTTGTTGAAATTAACCGCGTTAAATTTAATATAAATATTATTAAGTTTGATTACCCTGGTGCCACTATTTCTGTTCAATATTTTTTCCTATCAAAAACAATATTAAGTTAACATTTTTTTCTATTCCTTGTCTTGAAAGGGTCACTAAAGCAACTGTAATAATTAAACTAATTGTCATCAGATGAATTACATAAATTTTTGACACATTTACTTTGAAGAACAGTATTAATCAAAAAGCAGTAAGCATGGCAGCTATCCCCACAAATTATGGCTTCACAAAAATAATAAACAAATTACATATTACATGTTAAAAAAATCAGAAAAGGGGAAAGTAAAAAAAAATAAAAGTAATGAAACTGGACAATTTTAGATTCAAACAAAGGTTTATTATTTCTGTAATTGGCCAATTTCCCACCTAAGCTTATTATAATTGTCAATAACGGCGAAATTTACCTTCTTATTCCAATGATCTTTTATAGAATTTGTTATTGCCAAAAAATACGGCATTTTCTAAAAATCACACCTAGCTAGATGGATTTAATGTCCCCGAAACCCTCGGCATGCTAAATTTCATGAAAATCGTTGTAGCCGTTTTTTAAGCATTTGTTTTACAATGTGCCAGTGCAGTATCTCAAATACTTTCTTTCTTACAACTCTGTCAAACATGGTCTCCACATGCACAAAAGCATAGAAAGCGTTTCGATATAGGGCCAACATTTTTCATGACTTTTTTTAATAATTTACATAATCATAAGGATTTAAAAGACCTGATCCATGCACACTATTTCAATTCCGTTAAAAATATTTCGAATTTCTCTAACATTGTTTTCTCTAATATATTCAGCTACTATAATACTAACGACCTATGCTAATCACATTGATAGCGATTACAGTTTATCAGTAAAATCTGTATATTTAAACAGACGCGTGGCTTATTTTATTCCATCATTACATTCCATCCATTTTCTGAAATTCCGCATTTGTCGTCACACCAGCGGAGACACACTTGTTGTGTGCGCTCTTATAGTGCTTGTGGTGGATGGAATGCTGTACCCCCGTATGATACTAGATGGTTACGTAGATCGCTAAGGGCCTTCCATGCCAGCTCTCATTTATTGATTTTTTAAAAGTTCTATTTACCTTGGAATCTATTTTTTTAATATTTCTTAACTGTGGGCCGTAAAGTTAAAATTAACCTTTTTATTCGGAAATTTATTGGGTTCTCCATCCAGTGGTTACCCGGAGGACCCCCGCATACCTGAATCCGACCCGGCCTATACTATAAAATTGGTAGAATTTGTAGAGTTTTAATTACAAACAAATAGCACTGTCGTAGTTTAGAGCTCACGAGAGAACACTTTTCACACACCTACTGTGAAGTACAACAAAAATAAAGTATTACAACCGCAACTTTTTGTAACAAGTATTAAACAAGTTTAATACCTCCTTCGGCCGTAATTTCTTCTTTAAAGTTGTCCTTCATAAATCTGGCTAATATATTATGATAAAAGAGTCTTGCAGTAGCTCTAACTTCATCGTTTATGTCCATTTTAGATACCGCTTGAATGAGCAAGTTAATTTTTTGGCGTGCATATAATATTAATTTATCAACTGGAATACAAAGGCTTATATTATTGTTTGTGTTATGGAAACAAGATAGTATGCATGTATATATATATATATATATATATATATATATATATATATATATATATATATATATATATATATATATATATATGAGAGTTGCGGTTACCTAAGACAACTTGTATGCCATATTCGATTCAACCTACTTATAATTGACGTTATACCTTCATTTAATGTTTTCCTTTGAGAATATGTGCTTAAAAATAAACATCTACGATGGTTTTTTTAAGCACATATTCTCTAATAATAATAATTTACTTACAATCAGATTCTAGTTCAGGGACTGGTTGAAGCATTTCTTCAAGTGCATATTGAAGCGCTGACGGTGCACCCGTTAAAGGTCTTTGTACAGTCGGCTCGCCTATCAAATATAATTAAACTAAGATGAGATTGCGTTTTTATAGTTAAAACATAAATAATTAAATATGAACTTTACAAAAGTATGAAATTATATGTTAAATTTATAATTACATTTCGGTCACAATGAAATTCGTTATGAAATTTATTTATGGTTAAAGGTAGAGAAAGTACTTATGGAAGTTTGTAACGACACTGAGGTTGACATGCACATTATCAACTCTGAATAGTTTTATACTAAAGAATAGAACAAAATTGTCTGTTTTGTAACATAAGCTAATAAATATTAAACATAAATCACAATCATAAATCATAATTGTATCTAACTAAAAAGATTATTGTAATAATAGAGGCCCCAGCGCGGATTCGCTCGCTACTTTTTTAATTTATATAATTTAAGTGTATTTAGATGGTATTTCGGTATGTTTATCTAAACTATTACACACTCAAATCATAATTTAAATTCTTTGGAATTTTAATTGATATTGCTTGAAAAAAATGTTGCATTTGAATTTGAAAAAAATGTTGTTGGTAAATGCGGAATTTCCCGCGTAAATCCCTACCCCACGGGAATTCCAGGATAAATTTAGCCTATACATTGCTCTATAATATTTTACTTTGTGTTCTAGTATCGTTTCAATTCTGGGAAATCCAGTCCAGCTAAATAAAAAGAAATAAAGAAATGCTACCTCTAAATGTTAAATGTGTGTAGGTAACTTTAGTTTTTTATGTATACCAATATAATATAAGGGAAGGTAGTGATTCGGATGTTGATCTCGGATGTATTGGGTATAAAACTATTGGTGTGATGTTATAATTGTTTTTGTATTGGATAGCCTATTTATCCTCAGGAACTCTGTTATCTATATTACATTTCAATAAGGCGTATAGGAGTAAAGAAAAAAATAAAAATGAGAACTCAAAAATCCATCATCATTGTATGCGGTGCGGAAACCGTAGTAGCTTGGTAAAAACCATGTACCTATGACGAAATTATTCACCTTTAAAAGTACTAAAAAACTACAAAAAGCAAATGTTTTCGAAACTACTTTAAATAATACAATGTTATTCCATTAATAACGTTGTGCGTTCTATATAAATAAAAATTGCCTCATAGCATATAAAGAACATCGATAATTAAGAAGATAATATACCGTACATAATTTTAAGATAGGTATATATATCACAAGTTGTACTCGTTTTAAAAAAAATTGTGGCATAGTTGTGAATACTTTCTCCACATTTTTATTTTCCAGCTCTTGTAAAACTACGTTGTAAATTAATATATTTGGACGGAAAACTCTGAGCAGAAGTAGAATGACTTTACTTATATTGACTGCCTATCTTTACTATATTAAACAGTAAGTTTGTCTGCACATATAAGATTTTTATGAAAAAATCGCTTGTGGTAATATACTAATAGTAACGGAACGTATAAATTTATCTTTGTATCTGTCTGTATGCCTGTACGTAGATTCGTCTGTTCGTCTAGTCGTCTGTTATATGATATACAAATTTGTAAAATTTGACAAAGAATCGTTACCGTAGGTAGACCCGCAAAAAAGAAATAATGAAATGCTGCCTTAACAAAAATTGTTGAGCATATTGAAGAATTTGTGTGCCAACATGCCGCCACAAAGGCCTCTAAAAAGACAATTCCCCTTGACATATAAAAATCGAGGGTCATATTAAGCTTTCACAATAAGAGAAATCACAATTATAATTAGATAAGTTTAATAAAAGTCTGTAAATTGATTTAAGAAAATAATCTGAAAAATCTTATTTATATAATATGTGCATACACATATACTTAAAGGCAAGAGCTTTTGACTGTAAATGCGACACGATGTGTGTTCGATCGCTACTTGAAGATGAAATAGGTACTTTTATTTCTTCGCTTTGGTTAAACGGCAAATAGCGGCGTTGAGTTGCGCTTCTGAACACGCAATGCCTCGGATTGCGTGTTAAGAAGCGCAAGAAGAGAAATAAATTCGGAGGAAAGTAGGAGACGAAACGAAGCCCCAAGTTTCTTCTGCCTACCCTGCCTTGGACTGCCTGGACACAGGGTGAAGCTAAAAAAATGCAAAATTATTTAGTATTAATAATTATTATGTTCATATTATAAAGATAACACAAATGCCTTTGAAAAGAAATACTTACCAACACTAGATAAAAGTTGGTTAATTTGTTGCAAAGAAGTCTTCATCTCAATAATAAGACGGCCCTTTTCGTCTAACAGCCGGGTTAAATTTTTTTCTTCTTTCTCTTCAGCTTTTATTTCTGCTTTAAGTTGTTTCTTTTCTTGGACGTATCTTATAAAAAAAATATTTTTATATATTACACACACAAATTAGATAGTATAGGATACGAATACATTTCTTATTGCGACCATTTTGCTATCATATTATTTTCTTTACTGGGAAATTGCCAATGTAAATACACTATCCTAGTGACGTAACAAATATTGCTCATAACACATAAATATTGCTCATAACACATTTTATATAAAATTCGCCGATTTTAATATAAAAAGTATACGGATATACATAAAACAATTTATAGTAGAAATGTAATTAAATTAAAATATGGCGTTTTATAATACTTTCACAGACGGATTCGTATTAGCTGATAAAGTTATTTTTTCCCCTTCTTCATGGATCTTGACAATAGGTCAACCAAGTCTGACCTATGCATTAAGCATATACTCAAATCATAACTTTCTTTATAAGTGAATAATAAGATTCGGGCCATCATGGCACATCGTGTGATTGTATATAATGTCCTTTAGAAATAATAATCAGCACTTATTTTTTCTTCATGCCTGTCGTAGCGCAGTGGCACAAGCACAAGCACAAGTCTGACTATAAATGCGTCAGGTTGTAGTTTCGCCCCCCAGCCGAGGATATAAAATATTTAATACTTTCAGGATAAATATTTAATTGCAACAAGACAAAGCGCGGCTTTAGTTCTGCCACATAACACGTAATGCTTCAATTTCGGCGGAAAGCGGGAACGGAACGGAGTGTTTTAGACAGAGGGTACCTACATTGTAAAAATGAGAGGACATTGTAAAGATGAGAGAAAGAGAAGAGTTTCCAAGCTCTTTTAAGGTCCCGATTGAGACTGACTGATTAAGTTGAATTATTTTTTAAACCTTCTGAAATACCAATAATGAAATGTATTATTGCATGATGTGAATAATAATTTTTTATTTCGATGTTGTTAGATAGGGAGGTAAGTATTGATCTTATACTATATGTGCGCTACGAAATTGTGGAAAAGTCTTAGGCAAATTATTTTTTACTGTCGCTTAATATAAAAAAAATGTTATGCAGTTTACATAGGTATAAGATGTAAATGTTTCGACACCCCTCGCCGAGAAGTCAACCGGTAGTTGAGAACACTTCAAATGAAAAGGCTTAGTCAGAGATTTATTTATAAGGTTTTACCATGCTCACTTTCACAAAACTTTTAACAACATTTTTAATATTACAGAATTATTTGAATCTGTTGAGACAAAAGTCAAAATAATAACGAAACAGTTTTTATAATTGATTTTAACCTTTTTAGTAACATAAAATGCAAAGCGATGTTCTCAAAAATGTCCAAGTAAACCATACAATATTATAGAAATACAATTATGGAACTAAATTTAAAATCTAGTTACATATACAAGTCAAGTCAGATGCAATGAGCGGTCTCTGCACGCTATATTTTATAGTTTCCAAACAATAACAGGAAAATGACAAAGTCCGATACTAGAATACGTTATTAATATTAAGGATGTATTAAAGTAAAGCAACCCAATTCATTAAAAGTCCCTTACAGCTTTTCTGATGTCATAGAAACTAACATTTTTTTTAATTTACAAAAACATGGATTTTTATACAGTTTTATTATTTTCCATTAAATTTTCATAGAAAAACTCGTATTTGTATGTTCATTTTTTATTTTCATATAGGTACTTTACATATAGCATTTAAACATAATTTTTATCATTATTATATGAGAGACTTACAATGCGTACAGAGAGTCGCCATCGTCAAGCTCTCTAGAAGAGCCTCCAAAGAATATACGTATTATATGTTAATATTATTTATTATTCTTAACGAGGAAGTATTTTGTTTTTGTATAATAAATATAATCTATATTATAATAAAATAGTAAAAACGTCGTGCCTGTACATTAAATTTATTTACGTCACACAGTATAGGAGGGCTTAAAATAACTAATAGAACACGAATCTGCAATTTTTAGGATTTTTGTCTGTTTGATTCGATTACAATGATTTTTTTTTATTGTATAGCTATTTGGTCTGGGCAGGACATAGGCTAATTTAATTTCGAATACTTCTACACCTGATGCAGAACAGCAGGGGCCCAGGTAAATTATAAGAAATAATAGAATGCAGCCATTACAAAATTTGTAAAGGTTGATGAGCATTTTACAATGAGATATTAAATCTGAAGATCTGGAACATCTGATGGACAACCATAACAGTCCAGCTAAACTATAAAAAATATGAAAAAAGATATAAAAAATATTAAAAAAGTAAAAAAATATAAAAAAGCCTTAGCTAAATTTTTACAATATGTTGGATACAGTGTTAAAACAAGAAAAAAGAGTTTTAAATAAAACAAATATAAGTCAAATAAAGTCTCAAGTCTTACAGTGTACGTTATTATAATTTATAGAAGTCCATTCAAGTAAACAGACAGACACTATAGGAAAATATAGCTTGATATATGAGTATACATGATCAATAATTTGCGTTAAATTTTACAATGAAAGTAAGCAGGACATGTTAGTAAAATCATCTCAGTAAAACTCTTCTACAAAAACTACGATAATTGCAATAGCAAATAACATAAAATTACCAAAAAAAATACTTATTCTTAAGTGTAAAAAAACTCCATTCTCTTCATCATTATGCGAAGTAGAATTAAGGTGTTGAAGGTAGTTAAAACTCAAGTGGTTTTCGTGGAATAAATCGAGTTATATGCGTGTGAAGCTGCGGGCAGCAGCTAATTTGAAATAAACCGTTTTTTTTATTCTTTTTTCCCTAATTATAATAACCGAGCAATAACAAAGTCTTCCTTTTAATTTGAGATATTAATTTACTATAAAGATAATTAATAGTTTTACAGATAACATAAGAAAAGCCTAAAATATATATAATTAGATAACGGAAAAGAAATTATTATCATTATTAAAATAATATAATAAGTTAACATTTAGTGAATTGGTTGGTTATTTTAATTTGTGGTATATTTATACACTTAAATCATAATTCTTAATCTTTTGGGATTTTATTGCAATTTACCTCCCAAAAATTCTTGTATATAGTTTTTTGATACTATTACACTGAGGCCTGACGCAGGGATACGAGCGTGCGATTGTAAATGCGATAGCTTGTGGGTTCGACCCTCACTTGAGGAAATAAAATATTTAATGTTTTCATTTTTTCGCTCTGATAACAAGGCAAAGTACGGAATTAAATTCGGCCACTGAGCACGCAATGCCTCAAATTCTGCGGAAATTGGGTATCGGAACAGTGTGTCTTAATACTAAGACCCACTGCCTACACTGCCATGTGCGAGATACAGCGTGAAGTTAAATTGTATAAGTCTACTGATTTAGTTAGAAATAAGGTGTATTATAAGCGGTTTTTGTAATTTCACACCATGTTCACTATTACACTATACTAGTATATACTTTGTTGCACAATTTACGTACAATTGTACAATTAAACAAACGACTGAACAATTACTTAGATTTTACAATTATTTTTGTGTAGATATTTGAATAGTAATGTAGATATTTGATATTTAAATATAGAATTATTATAAATATATATGTAACTAAATAAATTAATTAACCTGTGGTCTTCCTGACCGCTATGTTGGAAGAGGTGACTGCTGCGTTCCTATCTTTTAAAGCCATCTTTTAACATTAATTAGCCGGTACGTTTGGCCGATTCGGAACGCGATGGGAGCACCCATCGCGTTTAGAATTAGCATTTTAACCGCGTCATCTTTACTTTCACTATATTACATAAAGCTGTCGGTGTGCCGCGATATGGGTAGTAGTATTTAAAACCATAACAATCACGCTGGCGCACCCTGAGCATCGTACATTGTCAGCACCTTCGAACCAGTTTCTCCACCGTACTCCTGGCCGATAAGAGATTCTTTATCCTCCTCGGTCTCTCTTCAAAGTATATCTCGTATGGCGCACGCGACGTCCATAGTCGTCATCCCAGAAGCCGCAAGGATATTGGACGAGAATTTGTAGCACTCTACGATACAACATTTCGAAGAGATTCTCTTAGTCTATATGGAGTAGCCGGGTCACACGTCGAATTAAACGAATTTCCTCAGCTCCGGAGTTTCTGTCTTTCAATATCGCTCAAAATGGTTCATCAAAGCTTTGTCATTTTAAAACTTACGTTACGTAAGTTTATAGGCTGAAATATTACGATAAGATAATGGAGTGGAAATAAAATAGAAAATGTTGACTATTCGGAGAACTCCAGAGGTTTCGTGCGTGTGTTGGGTAAACCGTTGAAGCTATGCAAACGTCATGTATGGTAGAATTGTTCAACTTTAAACGTTCTAAAAAAAGTAAAATAAGTTCTGTGAAAGCATATGTTTCTCTCCTAACGACAAACAACAGTAGCCATTTTAACGTTTTACAAAATACAAAGAGAATAAGGATTATTTCCATTACTATTTTAAGCAACACAGTATGATACCTAATCCAATTAAATGAGTAAACACACTGTGCGTTTTATATATATTAAAAAAACGGGATATCAAAAGTGATCATGCTCGTATAGTACCTATAATGTATGTTATCTATAGTAATTATGTTAAATTGGTTTAGATTGACAAAATAGTTTTGTATGAGATAATACATTACCGAGAAAAGCTATAACTAGTCTTTCCCATTCGAGAGCTGCAAGCAAAAGCTAGTGAGATATAAGATTGCAATACTATCTTCAAGATAAGATTCATAATCGTAATAATATGGTCATCATTTTAAATATTTTTTTTAAAACAAATAGAACAAGCGTACACTTTTTAGTTCAATTTATTGCTTTGCTATCTATTCTGTGTAGATACAAAATTGCAAAGGCTACAATTTTACAATTTGAAGTACAATTGTACGAGCGAGAATGTAAGTAATTCGTTTTAAACACAAAAGTTTTAAATTTGCAACAGGATTGAATAGCTTTACTATAAGATTTTATTTAAAGTATATATATTATAGTTTCTAACAATAAACAATACACTGTAAAGTTAACCATTACGATGTTCTTGTTCTGTTATAAATTTTAAATTAAAACAGATATGTATGACCTACAAATCAAAATTTCCTTAACTATCATAGTTTGATAGAAAGTTTCACAGTTGCAATATTTGATTGTCTCTGGAGTTCGCTTAACAATCAGATTTAGATATATTTATACAAATTCAGGAGTAATTCTGCATTTGAACGTGGTTAGTAGAGTTGTTAACACAATGTTACCTGTTAGAGCGTGAAGTTTGATCACTTACAACTTCTCAATTCAATATTGTTTTATTTTATGATGATACTCTAACAAATAGCGTGAAATATTATTTGCTGTTCAAATGGTAGTCATAGAGTACATTCTACATTTGCGAATTATTCATTATTCTGTCAAATAGATAGCTGTATTTCAGTTTAAGATATGTCGTTATCAAAAACTAAAAACAAATTCCATTTCCAACTAATTACTCATGAGAACCTGCTTGAACCAGACTGCCAGCTAGATCTAACTCGGTCTTTGACTAAGTTTTAATCTTTCTGCTTTTAGTTGGGCCATAAGTTCCAGTTTAATTAACTATATTAACTGCGGATGCAAAAATAAATCAAGAGATGACTTCACATACTACACTCCTACAAATAACATGTCTGGCGGCACAAAGTTGAAATGAGTACCTATAATAAGTCAAGCATAGTTTGTACTTATCTTTTTTAACGCAAATTATGCGGATGGACGAGTATGAAATTTGTCGCAGCTATAGTTTACATAGGGAAAGAGTACAGAATGTCTTTGTTTTAAATAATAATAAGAACATAAAATTATTAAAATAAAAATTTAACACTCGTTACCACATGACAATATACTTTTTACTCTTTTCTATAAAGTAACATACGTGCAACAACAGAAATATTGATACGAGCACAAACATGAAGAGGTTATGCGAGACCTATCTCCGCATGCACTGCGGATGGATGCACTGCGGATGCAAAAATAAATCAAGAGATGACTTCACATACTACACTCCTACAAATAACATGTCTGGCGGCACAAAGTTGAAATGAGTACCTATAATAAGTCAAGCATAGTTTGTACTTATCTTTTT
>DWMZ01001093.1:0-17797 GCA_018249855.1 Eueides tales michaeli
TGTAACAAGCGTATAAAAATTTCGACGGAGCTTGGTGAGGACGAATGGCTTAGTGGTCAGAGCGCTTGAACGGTTTTCAAGAGGCGCAGGTTCAAATCCTGCTTCGTCCAAATTTTTATACGTTTTTTAAATTTAGTAAATATAATGTATATATAATTTTCGACAAATTTCTCCAAGGCATCATTAGCTTGCGTTCATGTAAATGGACAAATAGCGGCCAAATTATCATATTTTGTTTCACAAAAAGATTGTAACAAGATGACCCTTGAGAAAGTTATTAGAATTACAAGTGACATTTTATTTTGATTCAGTCTTGTCAGGTTAGCTAAGTACATGTAAATTAAAATTATAATGTTTACTAAAAAAATATAATATATGGTTTAGTTCTCGGAGCACGAGCGGAGATGTAGATCATTTTTTCCTCTTCTAAACATAGTTGATAATAAAATCAGATATATTAACAATTAATATAGTCAAGACAAATCACGGCGTTAAGTTCCGCTATAGAAGAATCCGATGGAAAGTGGGGAGCGGAGTATCATAACACTAGCTTCTCAGGTAATCTGTCAAACGTGCTACGTGCGGGAACCTATACTAAGTATAAACCTAAAAACTACAATGAAGTTAGGCAAAATACAGCATTTTTTTATTATGTTATTCAAGTTGAGCCACGTGCAGGATACAGCGTGAAGCTGAGTGAGAGAGTGTGAGAGCTTACTGAGTTCCATATTTATTAGTCATTCAATCGTGTTTTTAATGACTATAAAGACTAGACTCACTAAAGGAAGGACTATTATAAAGGTGACATTCTTGAGAGCCCAGTACTTCTAAGCTTCCACAGCTGAAGTTCCATTTTAAATGTGTTTGATGATCAAAGAAGTTGTAATATGAATTTTTCATAAGATTTTTTCAAGTGTGAAAATGGAAATCGTGGCTTGAGTTTATGTTCGTATAGCTTTAAAAAGTGGCGGCTATTCTATATATTGAATAAAATTTGTTACGAAATTATCTATATGCAATGATTTTAAGTTCATATACTGAAAGAAAACAGTCGTACCTTGTTAGCAGGGTAAGTAGAGGGAACCTGGTATTAAGATAATTTGTTTCCCAAATTCCACTCAAACTTTAAGCCATTACATGTTGAACGGTGCGACTTTGTCTTGATATGAGAGCGAGGTAACTGAAAATTATTAATTTCTTCATATAAAAATCTATACAAAATAAATAAAATTAGAAGTAATAATTATAACTTTGATAAATAACCGCCTAAGATATGCTTAATTTAGTAATAACTGACACTAAATTATAAATAAATTTATTTATAATTGATATATAACTATTATCATTACTAAAATGTAACGTCAAAGCGTAATTCCACTAAAAGCTCAGGTAAACTTAAATAGAGCTGGACTTTCAAAAGAAATTGAAAAGATTTTGGATAAAAGATTTCTTGGTTCCGGCAGCAATTCTGTCACTGGAGTATATTAAATATTCTCAAATAAGATTTTGTAAAGACGTTCTTTATTTGTGGAAAGGTGAGGTTGAGTTCTAGCAGTCGAACGTAGTAAGTGGGATGTTTGAAATGTATATTTAATTCAATTAAGTGTTTTAATATTGTTCATTTATTTATTAAATCCTTTATGTAAGGTAACCAATAAAAGGTTTACATACTAAATTCAAATAAAAATTTGAACGTAGTAGGATTTAAACCCGCGCCTCTTGGAAACCGTCCAAGTCCAAGAGGCACGCGTTTAAATCATGCTACGTTCAAATTTTTTATAGGATTGCTTATGTCCTATGAAAAGGTTCTTTTCCATCAAGGCTGAAAACCATATATTAAATGAATCTGTTATTTAGTGTCCAATTTCAGAATATCAAGTAGTTAAATGACAATATCTAATGTCACGCTTTATTTCCCTCTACTTATGTGCGGAATATAGCGTGAGTGTAAGAATCATTGAGAGCACTTGCTTAGTTCCATCAATGTCGCTTATCAATTTATATCAGACGTGGTAAAGTAATTGAGGTTTCTTAATATTATATTTCTTAAATATATTAAAATTTAAATGTAAAACTACATATATGTTTAGAGTAAAACACCTTATCGGGAACAAATTTCAAATAATAATTTCCCAGAACATAATCCCAATAGTTCATTTTAGTATCTCTAAGAAACACACTTCGCCGTGTAACATCACAAGGCACGTCGTTGAAATAAATTGGTCTTTCCTTTAAAAATAAGAACATATGACACCATTATAGTGCAGTCGACGATATTTCTCTATGATCGTGATTATTATGGATTCCATACTTGCTTAGGAGACGTATTATTTCCATTTTTCAGATCTAGGAAGGTAAAGTACGGCGTTAAGCCATACAATAGACAATGTCTGATTTTCTCCGTTTTTTTGTACTTTGGAAACCTGCAGCATATTCATGCTGTTGCTGCAAATTGTTTGTTTGTTTTTTGATATATTATTGAATTCTGACGAGTTTTATGTACTGTATATAATAAACGAGTATATTAACAGGAAAACCCGCGTGACTACGACTGCCTAAACTGTATGAATATTTATTTTATATTATTAATTGGAGTCTTTGGAGAAATTTTAAGTTTATAATGAACCTTTCCTTCTGTATAAACCGAATCGCTGTAGGTCTATACCCAGTTTGCCTTTCATTTTTCCACTTAGCAGTATATTATTTATTTTCAAATATTTGATTTCATAAAAATGGAGATTTTCTTTCATCATAAATAAAATTCTGCCACAAATTAAAGTTATTCATTTCATTACCTTGTCCTTCTTCAAGATTTTTTCATCCTTTTTATTCTGAATAGGCACTTTGTCGTTACCAGACAATGTCAAGTTGTATGCTATAAACAAACGTATAGCGGTGGAAATACTATAAAAAATTTGAAATATATCTCAAAAAAATTGAAAATGTAAATTGATGATAGTTAAAAGTCTACCTATATATAATATAGATATATTTATATTTTTTGTTTTAATACTTTTTTTTAAAAGGTATTGAACTAATTATCAAAAATTCTGTGAAAAATTGGAAACGGAGTGTCTTAACTCTGGCTTCCATCTTTCGTTCTGTATGAAAGATGAAGATGAGAATCAATATATTATTTACTCAATTAGGCCATTACAAGCACATGTAAATCTTCAACTTATATAGAAATGTCAGTAAATTCAGTCCTACAGAAAGCTACCACCGGCTCAAAAGGTAAGTCCGTTCTGAAAAGCACGTGAAGCTAAAAAAAGACCAAAAAACCTAAGAAAGAAAGTTCCAACTCTATCTACGCAACTCTATGACTTAATTCTCACGTCGCCAGTACGAGTATGGGCTATTTGAAACTGAATTTCTAGAGTTGTTACGGAGGAAGGAAACTCTAACTTGGAATGCTGACATTTTGTAAACTAAAAGTTTTCACAGTGTATTTTTCAAACATTCTCAAGTTGATAATTAAGTATAAACTGAGCTGAGGAGACATTTTTTCTTTGACAACTGTCTTTATTTTCGTATGGAATAAGCATTTCTTTTATTTATAAAAATAAGATAGGATCTGTTTTTTAAATATTTATTATTTTATATAGTTTGAGGCTTCTTGTGGCGCAGCAACACAAGAGTGTGACTGTAACCGACAGATTATGGGTTCGATCCCCACTCGAGGAAATGATATATTAAATATTTAATGTTTTCATTTCTTCACTCTGGTAACAAGACAAAACGCTGCGTTGAGTTCCGGCACACAAAACGCAACGCCTCAAATTCGGCTGAAAGCAGGGAACAAAAGTGGCAAGGAGTGTCTTAACACTAGGTTCCCAAGTTGCCTCTGTCTACCCTGCCATGTGCGGGATACAGCGTGAAGCTGAGTGAGTGAGTGAGTTTATATAGTACTTCTTAAATGTTCGCTGTACATATAATATACTCCGTTTCATTTGCCACTATGTGTCGAATTTACGGCATCGCGTAGGTAGGTAGTAATTAAGAATATAATAATAAAAATATTAAGTGTATTTTTATTATTATATTCTTAATTACTACCTACCTACGCGATGCCGTAAATTCGACACATAGTGGCAAATAAAAACGGAGTATTCTCTAAACATTAACGAAATGTCTTAACACTACGCTCCAAATATGATACTTCCTAGGATTTCCTAGGATTGAAATTATAAATAAAATTTAGTTACATAAAATTTTTGAAGTAATATATTAGGGTAGATACTTTCTCGCAAATGGCAAGGTAGGCAATGGGAACTTAGAAACCTAGTGCTAAAATTCGTTCCGCATTCCACTTTCCACCGTTTGAGACATTGCCTAGGCACTGGAACACGACGTTGCGCTTCACCTTGTTACCAGAGGGAAAAAAAATTAAAATAGTATTCTTAAAATTAATCAATATTAGTCTTCTTTTAAAGCAAATAACTCGGTTTGTAACATTCAGTCTAAAGTAACGTGCTATTAAGTAGGTGGGTAAGTAATATTAAAATATTTTAAATAGAAACTTTCCCTATTCGCATTAATAAAACTAAAAAACTTTTACACAAAATTTTTAAGAAAGAAATTTACATTAAAAAGCACCCCAGACCAAATATCAATACTATTCTGAAATTGTATCTGTAGCTCTTAAACTATAATTCATAAACATATAGCTAAGAAACACCATAATGAACAAAGCTTTCGACAAATAAAACTGCACTCTAATTCATTCCGGAGCTACGATGCCAAATACAGACAGACATATCAAATTCATAACACCTCTTTTATTGCGTCGAAGTAATAAAAGAAATATCTAAAACAGTTACTATATTACCCTCACACCTACCGGTCTTCATTTGGTTACGTACACAAATATATACGGTCCCTAATTAACTTTGATTGACAATTCTCGTACATGTACGCATGTACCAGTACGATCGACATATGTATGTACAGCTAGGTGTAAAGTCTACGGCTAATCTATATTGATTGGCTGACCTATTTAATATTTAAGTGCAATAAGTTGTATTTAAATTGTATTAAATTTAGAGGTTTTCATGGTGCAGTGACACAAAGCTCGGATTATTTTGGGCTGGATTTCCGTTTAGCGAAGAAATTGTTAACATTTTTTGCTCTAATATGTATAGCCATATATAAGTATGACAATAATGAGATAACTAAGTTTCATAGCTTTCCTTTTATGTATACTACAAACGTAAAAACATCTAATCTTATTTTTTTAGTTCTAATTAATGTTGCCTAATTTTAATAGATATTGCTCATTTAAGGTACACGGGATACAGCATAAAGCGGGGACTCTTATTTCATCAAATTTCCTCTGAATTTCCAAGACATTACTGTATTCGTTCACATTTGTACCAAAGCAAGCATAATCAATCAAACTATTAATTACAAATTGTTTGCATTAAATTACAACGCACAGTCAAAAGCGTGTTACTGTAAACGCGACAGGTTATAAGTTCAATTTTCACTCGAGGAATACTATTATACAATATTATCACTACTTCCCTCTAGAGAGGAAGTAATTCGAGGCGTTAAGGTCCGCCAATCACCATGCAATGCCTAACGTTCTTCGGAAAGTAGAAAACGGAAGTGACAGGAGTTTCTTAACACTAATTTCTCAAGTTCCCTCTGCCTACCATACTATATGTAACATATAGCGTCAAGCTATATATAATATATCAAGCCCGCGCTTTTGCCTTATTACCACAGCGAACAAATGAAAAATTAAGTATTTAAATTGAAAATATTAAATATTTCATTTCCTCGAGTGGGGATCGAACCCACAACCTGTCCGTTACAGTCACACGTTTATGCCGCTGCTCGACGACAAGCCTCCACTGACAGACAATATTCAAAAAAACATACAATACGCATTCAGTAATACATTAATGCAAATATTACAGATACTACACCAATAAAACACAATAAGTGAATTTATTATTCACAATTTAAATGGATAATTTTAATGAGGCAGGTTCATCAATATTTTTATAGTAATTAAGTAATTTATGAAGGCTCCATTGTGATTGTTGTCGATCGGACAATATACATTTATTGAAAAGTAAATTATGCCTCAAAATCGGCGGAAAGTAAAGAACAGAAGTGGAACGGAGTGTTTTAACAATAGTTGTCCAAGTTCCCTCTACCTTCCCTGCCATGTGCGGGATACAGCGTGAAGCTGAGTAAAGAAAGAGAGTGAGTAAAAGTAAATTACGCTAAAGTGGTATATAATGAAATTGCCTTTTTATTAGCTTCACGCTGTATCCTAAATATAGCAAGGTGGGCAAAGGGAACCTGGGAACCTAATGTTAACATTCGTTTTTATCTCTCTCAGAAAACTCCACGAAGGACATTGCCTTACCAAGGTGAGGAAATGAAAATCTTACTCGGGCTATGACTACCTCAATTATTTTAAATAATAAATTAACCGCTAAGCCATAAGGGGGTAATTTCTGTAAAAAATTCTTTACAACCAAATATTTGGTTTTCTTTTATTTTGTTTCAGTATCGTCATATTAGACACGATATTAGGTATGTAGGTCTCAGTTGGTTTCAGCCTGAATAAGACCGACCAACTTTCCCAGACGTTTATTTACTAAGAAAGTTATGACATTTTATTGGGGTAACAGACATTCATTACGTGTACTAAAGAGCTCTATATTATGTCTAGTTTCTTGTAATCAGACCAGATAACTTTGCCTAAACTAATCACAAACTATTTATAGAGTATGTATTTGGATTGAAATAATGTAATAATACTATAGACATTTTTGTGTTTATTTTATTAAGCCGAAGGTATGTGCTTTTAATTTGATCTGTTTGTCTGTCTGTGACACCGTAGCTTCTAAATGAATTAACTAATTTGAGTGTGTTTTGTTTTTAATCGAAAGTTTTGTTTATCGCGGCGGTTCTATGTTTGAAGAAAATGTGAATTTGTAGTTAAAGAGCTACCAGTAATATTACGAGATTATGTAGTATTTTTTTTAAATTCGTACTATTTTATGATTCTCTATGTTTTAAAAATAAGTGTGTATTTATAGTACATATATTATAAGCTTTCTAAGTCCAATAAATAGCATTTTGTAGTCAGCAGTCGCGGTAAAGCAGCACCAGATCATGGCTTTTGGTTTGACTCCCACTAAGGGTAATAAATTATTTTATTTTCATCATTCTATACACCATATCGTGATAATTGAGCAGAAAGTAAAATAAGGTTAGGTTAACTCTCCCTACACTGCTCTACACGGGATATAGTATGAAACTTTCTTTGATGTAACATTCAGCTTCACGATGTATCTCGCTGATGGAAAAGTAGATAGAGGGAACTTGGGAATCTAGTGTTAAGACACTCTGTTCCACATTCGTTCCTTTTTGCTGAACTTTCCGGCGAATTTGAGCCATTGCGTGTTGAGTGCCGGAACTCATTTGATTTTGCCTCATTACCAGAGTGAAGTAATTAAGCATTAAATATTTAAATTGAAAACATTAAATATTTAATTTCCTTGAGTGAGGATCGAACCCCCAACCTGTCGGTTACAGTCACACGCTTGTGCCGCTGCGCCACGACTGGCCTCAACAGAAGTAACGTGCGTTACATATACAATACAATAAAGTTTGTGTTCATTGTATATTTTTTCTAGTTTTCAATCAAAAACTGAATAACTCTATTAACATAGAGATCCTTTACGCAACTTGCTACAGAAGGTAAAGGGGATAATAAAGTAACTTGTTGGTACTTTGTCTGAGCAGCTTGTAGTAGAACATTAGCGTTCAACGTTTTAGAATTTTATTTTCGTGTTAGGCAGTGGAATTCATCGCGTTTTGCTTTTAAAATCGTACTTCATACTAATATTATAAATTTAATGTATGTTTGTTACATCTTATCTCTAGAACTTTTAATGCCTTCAAACTAATATTTTATTGACTATAGCTTCTAATGCTTAGATTTTTTATATATTAAATAAATATTCATATAGTTCTAACAAAATTAAAAACTACTTACTCATACACCTTTGAGTGTGTTTGTGTGTATATATATGTGTGTTAATTAACAAAAACATCTTCCTTATAACTGAAACTTTTTCAAAACTTGTAAAAAATTCTAAAATATGTAACCACGAATAAAGAATCTAAGAAATTGTACTTTGATTTTTTTTTATTTTAATTTTATTTATAGTACAAGCGGGCGAAGTCGCGTGAATCTGATAGTTTCATTTATTTTTACAAATATCTGGATATTTCACGTTCATCATACAAATGCTTGTATGTATATTAAAACATATTCATCTCTGCAGTCGTACTCGTAACTAAAATTGAACATAATCAAATATTAGGGACAAAGTACAACATAACTCAAAGCGGAATACGTACAAATTAAAATGTTTATTTAATG
The DNA here is from genome assembly GCA_018249855.1 of Eueides tales michaeli. NCBI lineage: Eukaryota > Metazoa > Arthropoda > Insecta > Lepidoptera > Nymphalidae > Eueides > Eueides tales. The sequence goes on from DWMZ01001093.1 coordinate 8,411, forward strand.
CGCCCGCAAACTCTACCTTTTGTATGTAGAGCAACTTGTGCTCTACTGCAGAATATATAGAGTTGTTCTTACTCATTCAGTTTAATAAAATAAAATATTGTTATACATAAACTTTCTGAACATGATTAAGGTCAAAATTTAACTGAAATAAATATACCCTCTGGGTCCGGATAGTTTTCTTTAAGTAAGAAAAGACCAAGCCAAGATACAAGCCCTTAGGTAATGTCGTACCTTCGTCATTACTCAGGCTTGGGTCGACTCCCTTCAGTTTTATGACATGTTCGAATACTTTTTTATAGCTGTTATAATAAATGTGACTTTGTAACTTGGAAGTAATATTACATGGCTTCTGAGAGCCTGAGATTTTAAGATTTTTGTTTCTACTTTCAGCTTCATGATGCCCGTAAACGGCAGGTAGGTAAAGGGAACTTGGGAACCTAGTGTTGCCAATTCGTTCTATTCCTCACTTTCCGCCAAATTTGAGGCATTCACGCAATGCCTCAAATTGAGTTTAGATCTTTTTTAGTAAGGTTTTTATAAGGATTGTTTTGATATATTAAATTTTGAATTTGAACTTGGTTCTTTTCGGACTACAGGACTGCTCTCCGAGATAGTGGTTTTAGAAACGTTTATAAACTTTTCACGATTCTAAAGTGCTTGTAAATGTCTGTCAAATAAGTAATAATCTGAATTTTGATTTAATTCGCCTTTTTTGAAAATAATCAAACTAGCTAATATTTTTTCTAATAAATTAATACTAACAGTTTTATTGATTCTCTTCATATTATTAAAAATTTTAATGTCTTACAAAACTAGTACTATTTTTTTTGATCTTAATTTTTAGTTAATTTGTAATATCGAGAGGCCATAATATTACTGATATTTTTTTTTATCTTCTCGCTTAGATAGGTAACCTCGGTATAGGTAACCTAATATAAGGTAACCTAACCTAGACATAGTATTAAGATGCTTCCTATCCCACAATCCGCCATATTGTCGATGTACTGCGTGTAGACTGCCGTTACTATAACGAGGAAATGAAAATATGAAATATTTAAATTTGTTTATTGATTAACAACTTGGAGGCTTATTGTGAAGCAGATCGCAAGGGCATGAGCTAGCGCTTTTAAACGCTACAGGTTAGGTACATAGGTGCGAGAGTGCTCGCTCATTCTTTACTCTGTTAACGAAACAAAGCGTGGCGTTGAGTTCCATCTTTCAACACGTAATACCTCAAATTTAGTGAAAAATGAGGAACAGAAGTGTCTTAACAGGAATGTAGTGTTTTGTAATTCCTAAGTTTCTTTTTCTCTTTGCCTACTATTTATAAATATTGTTAGTTTTACTTATTTAGTGATTGATCGTTTCATTTACTTTTTATTTCCATTAAATGCATTTTATAGAGTGGGAACCGAATCTTTAACTATTACCTTATAAGTACGACGACGCTCATATTACCAGCTGTTATTCGAATTTCTACATTTCACATATTGTATTTTGAGTGTCAGTAAGCCACCACCATTAAAAGAAAATAGTTGTAAATTTAGTTAACTTTCCTTTGATTCCCGTTATCATTTCACTAGGTTTCCTCTGCCTATTCTGATACGCACAAAAAATGTGATAATGAAGAAACATTATGATCCATTTAAGTGCTACCGTCTAGTTACTATGAGTAAAAGGGTATTTTAATATAATAACTCTAATATTTAGAAAAGAAATGTTTTTGTCAAGAGAAAAATTTGTGGAAGTAAGTCAAGGAGAGTCTCCCGAGATATTTTTGTAAGGAATATTACAGAATATTCAATGTTATATCATTTTACATATTATAAAATATATAAAATATTTAGTCCTTTTAGATAAATATAAAAGTAAAATATTAAATATAGTGCTTAGTGTGACGGAAAACGTGAAAGGCTATGGGTCAATCTCCACTCAAATAAATTAAATATATAATATTTTCATTTTCGCGCTGTGGTGATGAGACAAATCGCGACGTTGAGCTCCGCCAATCAATACATAATCTATTAAATTTGGCAGAAAGTGAAGAAGATTTTATTAATTTAAATAGAGTGTTTTAATACTAGGTACCTAAGGTTCCCCGCCTACCCTGCGTTGTGTAGGATACTTATAATAGTTTTGCGTTAGTGAGTAACGACCACCATTAGATGAAACTTCTTAAAAAATAATTTGATCTGCAGATAATTTGGGAAGCACTAAGTGAGGATGTTACGATATACCTACGAGAACGGATTTTGTCCGTTCATATATCTTGTTCATTAATCCTAGTTTTTTATAGATTTCCTACATTTTCCATTTCTTCCTGAGATTTTCCTTTTCAGCTATTAAAGTCCATGTTAACAAACGGGCTGACAAGTACTTTATATAATCCAAGCTGAGCTCTACAAGAGTAAGGCGATAGAATATATAGCATTTATATTTTTCACTTTACTTGAAGAGAGATTCCAAACATGAAAGTCGTACTTGTAACGTCCTTTGTAAGACACCAACTCTGTCTACACAAGCACCTAATAAATTGTTCTTTCAGAAAACTCTGGGATATTTAGGAAAATCTGAGACATTTTTACCTTATAGTAAAATACGCACAATTTTCTTTCTGCAGGATATGCAAAGGGAATATTGGAACCTGGTGTTAAAATAATACGTTCCCATTTAAACACCCGTTCCCCACTTTCCGCTGATTTAAGGTAATGCGTGTTGAGAGGCGGAACTAATTCCGCGCTTTGCCTTGTTACCAGTTTTAAATATTTTATTGTTTTGAATGGCGAACCCACAATCTGTCGCGTTTACAGACACATGACTGTCCTCTGCGTCACGACAGGACTCTCTATTTTGGTTTTAAAATCACATTTTTATACAAAATTACGATACAAAATATATTTTATTTTTTAAAAGTATTTGATTTGGTTGTATTCATTAATACGTCGCACATCACTCCCAAGTATAAATTCATTTTGAACGAACATTCCACAAAGAACTGTTTTTATAAATAATTTGGAACAAAAAAGAGAAAAATACAAAGTTGCGCTATAGAGTAAATGAATTAAACAACTATCGTAATTTCGTTTGTCTATATTTTAGAGGCCTGTAGGCTTGCGTAGGGGTAAAGATGCGTGAGTTTAAACGCGACAGGTTGTGGGTTCCACTCCAGGAAATGAAATATTGAATATTTTCAATCTTAATATTTAATGTTTTCATTTATTCGCTAAATCTGAGGCACTTTGTGGCAGAACTCAATGCCGCACTTTATCTTGTTACTAAACAAGATAAAGCGCGCGATAAAGTTCTGCCACACAGTGCCTCAGATTCGGTGAAACATGGGGAACGGAAGGGACTATCTTCACACTGTGTTCCCAAGGTTCCTCTGCCTACCCTGCCATGTGCGTGCACATACTTCATAAATGCAAAAATTACAAATATACTCGTAAGAGAAAAGTTTTGATTTGTATCCCGCATATGGCAGGGTAAACAGAGGGAACTTGGGAACCTAGTGTTAAAACACTCCATTCCACTTCCATTCCCCACTTTTCGCCGACTTTTTGAGGGATTGCGTGTTGATTGGCTCAACGCCGCGCTTTTGCCTTATTACCAGTGCAAAGAAATGAAACATTAAATATTTCATTTCCTCGATTGAGGATCGATCCCACAACCTGTCAGTTACAGTCACACGCTTGTGCCGCTGCGCCACGGCAGCGCACTAATATCGTATCGACTATAGTTTTACCTGTTTCAAACTGTATATGTTAAAAAAATAAATATACATATAGTTCAAACAAACGAAACCATTCTGGCACCACTTGTACATAATAAAAAACAAGCGGGCGAAGCCAAACGGGTCTGCTAGTGTAAAATAAAATATTCATCACTCAAAATAAGATATCTATCTAAATATTTAACTACCCAATAGACTTGCCAGTCACGTCACTCTAACGGCATATAAAACATCATTTACATAGAATTACACTCATGCCGACTCGTATAGGGCGTGTAGAGTCTATAAACTTAGTTTATCCCATATTAAGTATCCCTTAGGATTACCTGTAAAATAACTTTTTAGTTTAAATTTTGCCTGCACATAATATAAGGCCTTACATATACCTGGAGAAGTAATATTTTAGTATCTACATGACAATTTAATTATCTTCTCTTTAATTATGACAATAAAGGAGTGTTAGGTTGGCATACTAATGTAAGCTGTTCTCGTTGTTACTATGAGTTAAGGCGAAATGAATATTCGCTCGTGGCGCAGAGGCACAGGTGTGTGATTATAAAAGCGATAAATTATGAGTTCAATCTCGAGGAATTTAAAAATGTAATATTTTCAAAATGAAATATTGAATATTTTCATTTCTTCTTTCTGGCAACAAGTCAACGCTCGACGTGGCGTGGCGCCACCACTCAACACGCAATGCCTCAGGATTGGCGGAAAGTGAGAAATGGAACGGAGTATCTTAACACTAGGTTCCCAAGTTCCCTTTGCCTACTCTGCCGTCAGCAAGAGACAGCGTGAAGCTGATAAAAATAACTAGATTCATACATTTTCTAAATATGTACAGAATTTTATTTTGTGTTAAATCACTACGTTTTTCTCTACATGTGTTATATTATATTAAATCACGAAATAATTCTGTTTCTTGGCTCACAGAATGGAAAAATAAATACATACTTTATTACTAAATTTTGTTGAAATAGAATAATCGGGAAAATTTATTTATAGTGTTTCCTCCAGCGGGAACCGCATCTACATTCATTGAACTCTATAAAGTGTTTGTAGTACTTACTTACTTACTAAGCTTCACGCTGTATCCCGTACATGGCAGGGTAGGCAGAGAGAACTTGGGAACGTGGTGATAAGACAGTCCGTTCCGTTCCTTAATTTTCGCCGAATTTGAGGCATTGCGTGTAAGTAGCGGGAACTTAACACCGCGTTTTGCCTTGTTACCAGAGCTAAGGAATGAAAATATCAAATAATTATGTTACATTAAAAATTTCATTTCTTCAAGTGAGAATCGAACCCACAACCTACCACGTTCGAGAGTCACATACTTGTGCCCCCGCGCCACGACAACCCTCTAGAAGTATACTAGTTCTATTTCATTTTCCAACTTTTAAAAGTTTTTCGACGTTATTTCAATTCAGGAGCGTGCTGAAAGGATTCCTCTCAGAGCATTCAAGTTGCTAGCGACTGAGAATTGCCATTCTATAAATGTGACCATTGTGTGACATGTGCAGAAGGTCGTTCAAATATTTTATATATCAAGGATATACTCGTACGTATATAAAAATGTATGCTAAGAATTTTTCGCTCTCGTTCTGAGAGCGTGATTTAACGCCGTATTTTATATCTAGGTAGTGTGAGCTTTAATCTTAAAGTGGAGATTGAATTAACAAACTTTTCTTATATGTAATGGTACGCGGTTGTATTTCGCTTCGCCTTAGATTGATCCAAGAAGAACAATAACGAAATAAATTATTACTATTTAGAAGTAATTTAGTTATTGTTTAGATTTTTTTAGCTTAACGCTATAACCTGCACTTAGCACGGGAGTTAGAAGGGACCTGGGATCCTACTGTTAAGATACTCCGTTCCCGTCAAAACAATTTTTCACTTCTATTGGATTTTCAAGGTTTCGCAAGTTTAGTGACGAAACTCAACGCGCGTTTTGCTTCGATACCTGATCGAGGAAATGTAAATATTAAATATATTATTTTCCCGAATGGGGATTGAACTCAATATTGTACACGGTTACAGTAACACGCTTACGCCCCTCTAAAATTAAAGCTAAAACTATAGTTAAAAGATAAACCTTGCAAGTTTATTAACCTTACTTATCATAATAATGTTTGTCTTTACTTTAAAACTCATTTGCAAAAGTTCTAATATAGTAGTTTACTTTAGTAAAATAACTGTGAGTGCTTATCTTATTCAAAAAAAAGAGAAGAAGAAATAAAGTTTTTTTGCACTGGTGAAAAAACGCGGTGTTGAGCTCCGTCTATAAAAAATGTCTAAAATGTCTAAAATGCGGAAAATAATGTCTTTATAATAGATTAGTTGGTTCTTTATGAAACAAGACTTTAGTCTATCTTCACATTACATCAATTAATTTCAATAAGTTGTTCTAATACATAAAAAGTAGAGTATGAAAAGTTTTTTTTCAGCTTAACGCTAAATAACTCAAATGGCCGAATAGGCAAAGGGCTCTTGTGAACCTAGTGTTAAGAGATGTACCTGTTCCCCACTTTTCGCCGCATTGGAGGAATGCCAAATATGGCGGATGCAATGACAATAACTGAACTCAACTATAAATGCCCTGTTTCGCCTCGTTGCCGGAGAGAAGAAATCAAAATATTAAATATGCGGTTTCCCCGAGTGGGTCCAGTCTACAGTTTGTTTTCGCAGTATGAAAACGTATAATCAAATTTTGCTCTATTACATATATGTATATATAATAGAGCAAAAATCTATCAATTATATTTTTTACACACACACTCAGACACACAAATCCACCACCACCACGCCACGCTTAATAACAAATTTGAACAGCACAATTTGATAATCTCAAAGGCTTATTTGGCTCTACGTTGTCTACATATTATGGTATCAAATTAAGATAATGTAAGTATCTGGTAATATTATCTGGTAGTGTCTGTTAATTACTTTATTCATACCTATCTATAGGGAGAATGTGTGTGTGTGCGAGTGTGTGTGTATGTGTGTGTGTGTGTGTGTGTTTCGTTTATTACTTAAATTTTCTTCTAATAAATAGAACGGACAACAGAGCATCTTGTGAGCAGCACTTTTTGATCAATATATTAGGTGGCCAAGAGATTATTTCGGTACAGTTGAGGCCAAGCTTGCAATTGTAAACGCGACAGGTGGTGGGTTCGATTCCAGCTCGAGAAAATAAAATATTTAGTATTTCGGAAACGAAGAAGGAATGAAAGTATTGAAAGAGAACAAAGTGTTAAGTACCACCACTCAATAGGCAATGCATTTAGTATTCGGCGGGAAATGGGGAACAGAGTGCCTTAATGGCAACGGAGTATCTTAGCACTAGGTTCCTAAGTTCCCTCTATCTACTATGCTGTATGCAGATCACAGCGTGAAACTAAAATATCACATGTCATTTAAAATATTAAGTACATAGTAGATGGGCAAAGCGGACGGTTCTCATGGGTTAGCAAAGGAAAGTTTGTTTGAAAATTCTCTTAGTTTCAGTTTCTACATAGTAACTATCGGAACATTTACTTACAGTAAATTCGATCCTAATATACAGGTTATTTACAAAGTTTTTATATTTTTGAATATTTGTATATTAACATACATTAGTTTTTGTAACAATCTAGCCCCCGAAGCCAAAAAAGAGGTGCCATAAATTTGACCTGTCTGTTTGTGTGTGTCTCTACAATGAATGAACTGTGATTGCTTCTTTTTTATAGCGAAAGCTTTCTTTACCAGTGTTTTAATTTTATTTTAAAAAAATCAAATAGGTGGGCAGCGGGAACTATAGTGTTAAATCGCCCCATTTCGTTCCCCATGTTCCGCCGAATTTGTGGAATTACGTGTTGAGTGGCAGAACTCAACGCCGCCCTTTTCTTTGTTACCAAAGTAAACATATAATAATTTTAAGCATCTCATTATATAAATTCAAAATGACCAAAAAGCCTCAGTATACAGATTTATACAGCATTTCAAATTTTACGAAAGCGCGCTCATTCAACCGACCTAATTCGGGTCGGCACTTTAACTTTATTAGAGTAAAAACTATAATTCATTTAGCAAAATATTGGTCCATATTTGTTAGTGAAAATGTTACCAAATTTTATATATTATTTATGTTTTTGACTTATTAGATTAAACTACTCTACGTTAATTAGAGTTCGTAAGTTTCTACGGATTTAGAAAAGTTATAAAATTAAATATAGCGGGTTAAAATCTATTTCTAAATAAGTAATTTTCTTTCCTAAGTGTAGATGTTAATCCACAATGACTATAAAAATGATAAGAATAATCGTGAATTTCAATCACAGCATAGAAACTGTGGTGTTAAGACCTCCGTTCCTCCATCTTTCACGCATCACACCTCAGAATGGAAGTTAGCCCGCTGGCTAGGATATCACAGTATTTGCGCTTATATTGCTTAGGGCTCGTCGGAATAAGTAATAAAATAATGGAGAAAGAGATATATGAATCAAAAGTGAGTGGTATGAGAAAAGTAGAAGGAGGAACGGGAAGAGCTTAACTTTCGTTAACCTTCTTAAAACATAATTGATGGTACTGGAGGAAGGTCACGTAAAAAACATAAGGACCCCCAAAGGGTATATATAAAACATTGAAAACAAACTATCTCTCTAGCTACGCCACTAACATGGCGCAGGAGCACAAGCGTATGGCTGTAAACGTGACAGGTCTTCGGTTCGATCCAGTCGAAGAAATGAAATTTTTGGCATTTTGCTTTTTTCCGCTCTGGTAATGAAGCAAAGCGCGGCGTTGAGTTCCGTCACTCAGCTTGAAATATCTCACTCCACAGAAAGTGGGGAACATTTTAATGCTAGGTTCCCAAGTTCCCTCTGGCTACCCTGTCATGTGCGGGATACAGCTTAAAAGTGAATTTAAAAAGTAAGAACCCGTTACCGTCATCAAATTTCTAATCACTTAATCACTGCGCTATGACCGCTATGCATATAATCATGTTATTTAACTCATTCACACTAAGTCTACATTAATAAATTAAAGCTACACACTGTTTAAAGCTATCTAAATAATCATGTAATATATTGATAAATTATTTTATATGAGCTGTTTATATTTTTAACTGAATGCAAAACTAGGCAGGGTTGAACTGTAAACGATAAAAGTGGTGGTGACTCCGTTCTCCACTTTTTGACGCCAATAATTTAAGATATTCAGTGATGAGTGGCATAACTCAACGCTACGCTGTGCCTCGTTACTAGAGCGAGGAAATTGAAAATTTTAAAAGTTAATACTCTGATTTACAAATGTCGGGTAGGCAGAGGGAACTTACTTTCCGCAGTATTTGAGGCATTGGCTGTTGGGTGGCGGAACTAAACGCCGCATTTTGCCTTATTACTAGAGCGAACAAATGACAACATTGAATACTTAATTTTAAAATATTAATTATTTCATTTCTTTGAGCGGTGATCGAACTCATAACCTGTCGCGTTTGCATTCATACGCTTGTGCCCCTGCGCCGCGACAGACCCACAAAAATATTAATATATTTTTTTTAGCTCAAGCTGTATCCCGCATAAGGCAGGGTAGGCAGAGGGAACCCGGGAACCTAGTGTAAAGACACTCCGTTCCACTTCCGCTCCCCACTTTCTAAATCCCAATTTGAGGCATTGCAT